>QFDD01002382.1:0-20929 GCA_006871305.1 Vachellia collinsii | reverse complement strand
TTTTTTTTTTTTTGCCAACGTTAAATTAAATTTGTTGATGCAAGCAAAGCAGGGCAGTGACTTTATGACCAAGATGCTGATGATGATAAGCCTTTTATTTTATTAAATAAATACTAACAACAATAATAAATAAATATTAAATATCTCTTTCTTTCACGGGTGAGAGCTCACCTGCTCCAATGACTAATAACCTCCACTGTCACGTGCCACTGTATCCCATTCAGATTCTACCATGTAATAAAAAATTATTTTTTCTTTATTTCTCTTTTTTAAAAAGGAGTTCTTTAGATTACATTAAATTATATCATAATTTATAGAATCAGCGTGATTCAAGATGAGAATTTTCTTATGTGAATATTTTTTATTGGCTTAAAGAAAAATAGAAAATATTTTTTCGGCAGTTTCACCAAATTAATTTTGTTGTATTGAAATAAATTGATTACATCACTAAAGCTGCATGTATTTTATTTCATTTAAAAATTCAGAAGGATCAGAGTAAGCGAAAATAAAAAGAAAAATTAGAACCATGTTTTCATTTTGGATTTATTTAGAATAATCACTTTCATATTTACAAGACAAAATTAGTATCACGTATTTATGTGATAAAATGATAGTTTTTTTTCACTATTATTAATTTTTTTTAAATGCAGGTCATGAGACGGATAGGGATGGCCTTTGAAATGTTTTTTTTTTAAAAAATTATGCCCATTCTAATAATTAAGATGAGTTGACATTTAAAAATGTGGTTCGGTTTTTCCAGAAAAAATATTGACACTTTAATTCTTTGAATAAATAAATCTTTTGAAAATCACAATTTCTTGACAAAAATCTAAATGTATTTCGTTCTCAGAATCCATACCTAACACAACTCTTAATTTTTGTTCGGATTTGAGTTACGTAGCCTAAAAGATGAGAAAACAGCTAAATATAAAAATAATTACTACGTTAAATTTTTACTATAAAAGCTTATTAATTTTTTTAAAATATTAGAAAAATTAAATACTATATTATTTAAAAGTATTTGTTTATGTGTATCATTATATTATATATTAATTTAATATGTTAGATAATTTAGTTTAAAGAAAAATTATAGGTAAAAATAATTTAAAGCAATATATTTTACTTTCTCAATATTTTAAAAGTTTAATTAGCTTTTATATTAAGAATGAAATGTATCAATAAAGAAGCAAAAATGAAATGTTTTCAAATATTTAAATAAAGTACTAAAAATATTAACATTTCTGAACTCGTATTAAAAATATTAGCGTGAGTAATATCTTTAGATTTTAACGAGAATTTTAATATTATTTTGTCCTTTTATGAAAAAATGTTTTTAATGAGAATTATAAAAGCTAATAAATTATACAACTGGCATTTTCATGGCCAAAACGTGAAGTTTCGGCTTGATTTAAGTCGGACTTAGAAGAAACATGAAGAAAGAGACACATATCACTGCAGTGGCATATCTGGTAATATAATGGATAAGGAAGGGCATATTGTAATAAGAGATCTTTAATTTGGACAAAAAAGACAACAAGTCAGCGCAACAGAAAGGTTGGCCGTCCAAGTCAGCTTTAAATAGAAAAAAAATTAAATTGCGAAAAAAAGAAAAAGCCAGCACTTTCGTTTCATGTCTTTTTATTTTTCATGCGAATTTACGGTATTACCCACCATTAAAAAAACGGCATTTAAAAATTGAAAAAAAATCACTTTATTTTAATATTTTTAATTGCCCCTCCCCCGGACGTGAAATTTTTCTTAACCAAATTGTATTTATCGGGTTTAGCAAATTATTATTCAAATATAAAATTCTAGATATGTATCTAAATACTTTATTACTCATCCTCCTCGGTTTCTCTTTGGTTTTTTCTCCCTGAGGAGGAAAAAAAATATTTTTTTTTAATGCTGTGATAACAAGTGTTTGTTTATTTCTGATTTTTTTTTTCTGCTTTCCGTTTTTTTCCCCTTTCTCTTTTTCCCTTTTCCCTTTTTTTCATCTCTCAATTCAAGCTTCTTTGGAAAAACCAAAGAGCCAACGGGTTTTTCACCTCTAGAAATTTGTAAGTTGTTTTCAATTTCTTCTGCAAATAAGTGTTTTTTCCCCTCTCCTCCAACCACCTCCTTGCTCATTTCTCTCCTTATTCACCTTTTTGTATTTTTCTTTCAGTTTTTGTATTTACTCTTTAGCGGTTTTTGATAATTAGTCAGCTTTCTCTAATTTTCTGGGCTCTGGCTGGTTTTAGTTTCTGGAGGCTGTGAAAAGAAATCTAAAGTACTGGTTTACTTCTTAGAAGAAGCTTTGCTGAAGTGTGGAATCACAGTGGCAGGTCATGATCTCTGCATTCTGGAATATTTTCTGAAGAAGCTTGATTTTAATGTTTTTTTCGCTCGGAATAAATGGAGTTTCTGTTGTCTTAAAAGTGTTTTTTCCCCCCGAAATTCTTTTTCCGGTTTTTTTTTTAAATATTTACTTGCGTTTGGGTTTTCTACAGTTGAAGATGGAGGAGAGAGTAACTACAAAGTAGATTTCTGGAAAAATCCTTTATTTTTGTGAGTTTTTTTTTAATGTTTCCGAGAGGCGTTTGGTGGTTTCTGATTCGTTTTTCGCCTGAGGAAGAGAAGATTAGAGATAGAGTTAGTGTAATAAATGAGTTTCTCTCAGACCAAAATTTGAACGAACAGTTGCGTGAAACTTTTTTTTTTTTAATTTTTTTATTCATGTTTTCAGATTTCAGGCCGAAAAATAATTTTGTTTTTCTGAAACATATCGTCTTCCCTGTTATACCAGTAATTTCTGACATTTTTAATTTTAAAATCTGAAGTAATTTTTCGTATTTGGCCTTTAATGGCGGTTTTCGTTTTTCCACTTATGTTTATTTGTACTGTGCTGCTCTGGTGAAATTTTCTGGCTCGGTTTTTGAAGAGCGATGATATTTCCCGCGTTTCGGAGACAATAACGAAGAGAAAGCCAAGCTTTGATCGAACAAAACTGCATTTCTGTTCTACTGCTGTGACCTGGTGTCCTTTGATTTCTCCGATTTGGCGCTTAACTTCGAAATGGTTTTTCCCTAGTTTAGTGACGCAGTTGTTTCGACTCAAAGTCGTTTATCTGTTCTATTCTTTCTTGGGCATCGTTGATACTCGTTTCAAGGGATTTCACTTTTCCCTTGTAGCATTTTGAGAATGTTAAAAGGCATTGATGGTTATTGAAAGCAAGTTTTGTAGTTTTCAATTGAATTCTCCACCGTTTTCTTTTCCTCCTAAGTTTGAATTTCAGATGTTGCAGATGCTCGTTTGATTCTATAAACTTCGAAGGGAAAAATAAATTATAACTATGGAAGCGAGAGAGGGAATCAGTTCAGGGGTTACGGTAATTGGAGCAGAAGCTCCATCAGCTTATCATGTGGCACCAAGAACGGAAGCTCCAAACCAGACGCAAGTGCCTGAAGTACCAGCAGCAGCACCAAATGTTGGTGCCTCACCAGTGAGTGTGGGACTGGATGGTACAGCGGTCAAGAAGAAACGAGGCAGACCAAGGAAGTATGGTCCTGACGGGTCTGTTGCTATGGCGTTATCACCTTTGCCAATTTCATCCTCTGCTCCACTTTCCAATGACTTCTCGTCTGGGAAGCGGGGCAAATCAGCAGGAATGGAGTACAAGAAACATAAGAAACTCGGACTGGATCATTTGGGTAATGGATCTTTGATACCTGTAATTTTTATGTTACATTGCCTTTAACTGCTTATATCAAAATAATGTGTGAAAGATAGGTAAGAGGTCCCCCCCCCCTTTCATTTTTGATGGAAACCTAAATTATTTTGAAGTTTTATAGCAGTTTTCTGTTTCTGATACTTTGGGCTTACATGCATTAAAAATTCTTAGCTTTACTTGAATGCATATGAAAATTCGACTTCCAATTCTAAGTACCTTATTTGGAGGAGTCACTTGTATGGAAAAGATTTTGCTGATCAAAATGCATTTTATTAATTTGCAAGTACGATGTTATTTCCAAGAAAGAAAAGGTGGAACTTTCGTCTTGGGTTTTTCATTCTTTGCATATTTCTTCTTTTGTTTTTCTTAATCTTGTTTTTAGGTACTAATTAAGATGCATTTTAAGATGTATAATATTCTTGAGAGAGATTGAATGCTTGTGTAGAAGGGGATGATCCTATACAACCAATAACGGTACTAGCTGGCTGAGCATGGTTAATTATGTAGCTTATTCTATTGTGGTCTTCTTGAGGGTGTTTTTGTCAAGGAGTTAAGTCAAATAATGTTGAGACTAGTAAGCTGTATTAATGAGATGATATTGATTATTGCTTATTGGGAGGAGGATATGGTGGTGAGTGCAGCTAACTGCATGGCTATGGAGCAAATACACTTAAAACATGAACAGAGTTCATGTTCGACACATGCCGGACACTTATATTGCACTCAATGTGGCATTTCAAATTATTTAATGGATCCTTTAATCTCTGTTTTCTTGTCATGCTGATGCCAGTATCAATGCTTCCGAGATGCTGGGGATAAATGATGTTTCCTAGCATAAGATATTTGGGGAATTAACTTCTGCATGAGAAGATTTGATGGGATTATTGCCCATGACCATTACAACTGAACAAAATCTCTTTTTTTCTTTTGAATTGAAATGTTATGGAAACTAAACTATTAAGTGATGGTGAGATCTAATTAATAATAAATTATGGATTTAAAGAAAATAAGATATTATCAGAAAGTTTTACCATGGAACAAGAACATAAGTATTAACTTTATAATATTTTGAGGCTTGTTTTCTTTGTGACTAGATTAATGATTTTCTTAACCTAAGAAGCCACATGCACTTGCATCATCAAAGGTACTGGGGGTTGAAAATAAGTTTTCTCTTGATTCCCGAGATATGACCTAGATTGATTTTGCTTGCTGTGGAATATTCCTCTCATGGATCTGCAGTAAAACGTATCTACTGTGCTGAACGTGTCAAAATGCACTGCTTGACTGACAGATGTACAAAATGATCAATGTAATAATCAATCTTTGTTTTAAATTTCTCATATCTACCCATGGGCGAAGTCATATGTTTCTTGGGAGGAAGACATGGTTGCTCGTTGTAGCTATCATACATTTTTACTAGTTCTGTTAACATATATTGTTGTTATGTTTGTAGGTGATTTGAATGCCTGCTCCCTTGGTACAAACTTCATGCCTCATATCATCACTGTCAATGCCGGCGAGGTATGCATGTCTGGGGTTGGGGTTGGGGTTTGGGAGGGAGAGGGAGTGATGTTCTTTAGCCTCGTTTATTACATGTTATTTTGCTTTCAAATTCATCCGTGATTAAATTTTTGTTAAACATACTTTCAAGAGCTCATAATATATAAATATGTACGTGTTTCAAACATTTGGCTCAAGTATATGTTCTGACATATAAAATGGGTATTTGTCACGCTCCAGATATCCTTGTGAACATAGGACATCTAGTTTATATAATTCCTGACGCTTTATCATGTTCACATTCTGTTTATGTTTAATGATACACAAGTTTGGAAGCATTTATTTATCCTTTGCCTGTATTTGAGTTGTTCTTATGAAGCTGCTGTATGCTTTAGATGTAGCTATTCATTAAAAATACTTGGCACAGGTTCCATAATGCTAGTACGTTCTGGCCATGATATAATTGATTAATGTAATTCTGCTTTCTCTTTGGTTCATGCAGGATATTACAATGAAGGTTATATCTTTTTCTCAACAAGGACCTCGGGCTATCTGCATCCTCTCTGCTACTGGTGTGATTTCTAATGTTACATTACGTCAGCCTGATTCTTCAGGGGGTACTTTGACCTATGAGGTTTGGCAATAAATCATATCATTATGTAAATGTCAATGCAATTCTATTTAGACGACTGGCAGTTTTCGATTTGTTTCCTTTTTTTCCCATTGTACACGCAGACACAAGCCAATAATTCTTGACATATTTGAAACTTCTGTTGCTTGTATCAATTATTGTGCGCACGAAGTAATTCAAAGGCTTGTGACTCTAAATTAACTACTTAAATGAATGTAATTGAAATTATAAAATTCATCATTAACACTGTAACAGTGAGAAGTTATTAATGAAATCTTAAATTTATGGGAATGTTGTTTTGCCAACACTTTTATTTAGTAAATAAATTATGAAGTCCTGAATGTTGAAGTCATCTCATAGATATGGTTGATGAAATCTATTTGTTATAAATTTTATCCACTTGTTGCAATTATTTTGTTCTTTACTGTATGCTGTATCTGGTTATGGTGTAATGCGAACATCTTCAACCGTTGTTCTCTACTCTACTGGATCTGATAGTGTTTATAACCTCTTTCTCTGTAATCAGTTGTTTTATTGGAGCTTCCCTGTCTTGTATGCAGAGAGACTGGACGGCTTTCCCGTCCTCATATTTTCCCTTACTAGTGAGCCAAACTAGAGTATCTCCCATTATAATAATAGTTTGCATAAAAAAGAAGCATCTATGGATGGTTTAGGTTTGTGATTTACGGAAGGAAAGCATCTACAACTATGCTTGATTCATGTGTATTTGGGATATAAATTTGTTCATTATTTTTTTTGCTTTAAATCAAATGCCTAAAATTCTGAACTGAGGATCAAGTGGGATGGATGGAACTTAAGCTGAGCTATGTTTTATGTTTAAGGATGGGGGATATTACTTAGTTTAAGAAGATTTGAAGATGTATGTTTTGCTGTAGACATGAGCAATAAAAGGTTAGGATTGGCTGCGATTAATGAACCTTAAGTTCACACATGACTTGCCAAGTGTACATTTTACCTCATATTGGTATATCTATGCATGATGGATGATATAGATGACTTCTACTCTGTTCTCAGAGTTCTGAAAACATCAATTTTCTTCTAGGGTCGCTTTGAGATACTATCACTATCTGGATCGTTCATGCCTACTGAAAACCAAGGAGCAAGAAGTAGGTCAGGTGGAATGAGTGTCTCTCTGGCAAGCCCTGATGGTCGTGTTGTAGGCGGAGGAGTTGCTGGTCTTCTTATCGCTGCTAGTCCTGTGCAGGTAAATGCCCTCTTCTCTTTTTTAGTGGGATCAAGGGAGGGGTTTTAACACTTTCACCTTAGATCTGCTGTTTTTTGAGCACGTTTCTGCTATTCGAGGGCTTGTTTGGGTGATAAGATTGTTTAAAACAGTATCTGTAGTAAAGTGAAAATGATAAAACAAAGAATGAAGACCTGAACAATATATCTCGAATGTATAGACCCTCATAATAAGACCTCTTCTGGAGGCTTAAGATTGGCTCGGCTTTGCCCTGTACAGTGTAAGTTATTTTCCCTACACTTGAAAAGCAAAAAATTAAGTACTCCTCTAGTTCTTTTTAATGGATAGCGAAAGACGGTTTATTTTGGTCATATTCACATGTCACTCCATTAAATCTTTCATATGAATGTACCATTTTACCATTCTTTTATTATTATTTTGATTGTTTCCAAGAGGTATATTGTATGCTAAACAGGGGTAAAGTTGGAAAGTTGTTAAATTTTAAGGCAGAATTAATGAGGTTTGAGATTTGTATTTGTTTGTGTAAAGCAATATGCTGGAAGTGATTTATAAATATGATTAGAGGAGTATATCTGATGCCCATTGCTCATTGGTAGTTAGCAATAATCTAGCATACCTTGGCAAATGGCACAAAATGTATATTATTTTCCTTGCAAATGAATCATATTTCTTTGTCAAGATGACTGATCACATAGACGGCCTCTGATTATATCAGGTGGTGGTGGGGAGTTTTCTGCCGAGCAATCAACAAGACCCGAAACCAAAGAAGACCAAATCTGATTATGCACCACCAGCTAGTGTTACCCCGCCAACTGTCACTGTTTCTGCTGCGCCACCGTCAACTAATGCTGAAAAAGAAGATCATGGCTTGGGCGGCGGACATGTCCTGCAAAATTCTGGAAACATGAATTCCAACATGACTTCCCCAACGTCATTCCGACGTGAAAACTGGGTGAACATGCACACTATGCCGGATTTGAGACAGTCAGCTACCGACATTAACATCTCCCTGCCAGATAGTTAAGATGATATGATTTTGAAAGAAAAACAAGTCTTGCTGACAAGAAAGGATTATTCATGACTGTGCTGTCTAGTGTTATGTTCCTAGTGTTTTTATTATTTTTTTTAATGTTATGATCTAGATCTGCTTTCCAGAATGAGAGACCTATGTTTTCTATCACCATAGGAGGTAGTAGTTGACAGGTTAGTGACTCGCAGGTAGGCTTTTTTTTTTTTTTAATGTTTTTAATTGTCAGGTAGAGTCTGTCCACCAATTTGCCGGCTGATTAGTTAGAAGCTGCAGCATGCAGTTATCGAGTAAAATATTTCGGATGTAATGACAGCTTGTTTGCCTATTTATGACTTGATTTGTTGGTGTAAATCTTACTTCCTTTTTTCGTTTTTTATTTTTTTGATAAAGGAGAAATCAGTAAAATCCACCTTACATTGCTAGAAAAATATATATATGAAAATCATGTCAAGAAACCGGGTGACATCCAGAGGCCTCTCCAACACATGCTTGGCAGGTTGTGGAGGCAATTATCAAAGATCATAGCTCTATACCACTTGAAGCTTTCATGCTTACAATAAATGATGGAGACCCTTTTAATAGTAAAACTTTGGGCTTTCCTTCATGATTCTTTGGATGTAATTAAACCTATCAAGGATGAAAATAATGCTATTCATGATATCTGGAACTTAATTTGATAAGGAATGCTTTTTGATGCTGACTATACCAGAATATGGGAAATGATCCCATTATCATAAGTAGTAGTAAATCACAATAAATGCATACACACATATACATATACATACATGCGCGTGCGCGCACACATTTACGTGCATGGTGGGTCAAGTGTACGTATCATATTTTACGTAAGTCCATGCTCGCCATGCAGAATTGGAGATATATCGTACGTACTATATTTTAAGTTTGTTGAGAATTTAGGCCTGGCCATGTTTGGTATTTGGGTAGATACATTTCCATAAAAAGAACTGAAAGGAAAGTTAGACTTCTCCCCCTGGAGGGCTCAAAATTTTGATAAAAATGTCGTCATGATTCTTGTTTTTTTTTTCCTAACTTGAATAGTGTTTTTTTTTTTTGAATGGATAAAGATTTTTTTTTGGGGGGGGGTATTTAAGTCTTCTGCTTAGGTTTACCTCTCCATTTACCTTGTGTTCTGAATAATTCATACCGAACAACATGGGAGAGTGAAGTATTCACTCTCCTTTCCTTTATCTTGACAAATAAATTTGAGCTATTGAGGTTTTTGATTGGTGGTATATAATCTGTACATATTTATTTATTTTTCAATACATTTGTATGTACTTTTGTAAGTATTTTTTGAGTCTAGAAGTATGTCTTAACCCTGATGAGTCACTAGAATCCAGCTCATTCAAATATTTTTGACGTCAAGCAAAAAAAAATTGAGCGTCCCTCTACTTCTTTTCCTTTAAGAAGTTTCCCCTTCTACCAAACATGGCTTTAGTGAAGGAGAGATGGAGAGAATATTCTCTTCTTTTGGGGGCCTCCTGGTTATTTATAGAAAGAAAGAAGACTGGACGACTAGTGTTTGGATTTGTGTAGAGAATGTAAAGATATTTTTCAAAGATATGTTTGGTGAAAAAGGAATAAAGGAAAAGTAGGAGGATTAATTATAAGTATTAAATAATATAAAGTGCAAAGATTAGATTATCTCCACTTTAAATTAGAAAGTAATCCAAAAAGAGTATTTGTGACTTTTTAACTATGACTGCACAGTCAATGTCCATCTCTCTTGAAATCCATTGAATTTGGTCAAAATAATGTGAGAATATTATCTCCCATGAAAAAGAAAAAGTTATGCCAAATTCTCCCTTTTCTCTTTCCCTCTCTAGCATAACCAAACATGATTTTTTTTAGAGAATCAAAATTAGATCACACTTACGGGAAATAATGTTTGATAAGTCCGAACATTTGTCAGTAACTCCCAAATACCTATAAATGACAAGTGAAAGTTGCTTATTAATAAGTCTTTAAAATTTGTCAGATATTATTTCTTTTACTCGGAACATTTATTTAATTGAGATTCTCCAAATTTTTTACTAGGTCTAAAATTTTTGTTAAATTAAAAAAAAAATGTGGAAAACCTTCAACTATTTCTCAAACTGTTGGCTCATGAGCATCATATTACGTGAAGCAGGCATGCTAGAGATACCCCGAGAATACCTTTAATAAAATTATCTTAAATAGGAGGATGTCATCGATCAAAGGCAGTGTTGCCAATAGGGGGCAAAATGGGAATATACTGATGAACTAAAGTGAGTAAATTAACATGGCATATTTCCTCTTCCCTACGCACCCATAGCAATTTTGAATTGCTTATATCAAATTTTAACTGTACAAATTAATCTGTATTCTTAAAACTTGTTAAATTTAAATCAATCCAATAGTCCAATTTTTTTTTTTTTTTTTGCAGTGAACTAGATTTGTTAATAGAATTTAAGATTTAGAGTATAGGTTGAACTAGGTTTTCTGTTGGATCAATTTTTTGGGATTCTCGTATAAATATAGGGGAAATAATTGTGAAGCATTAAGAAAGAAATGTAATTATAAAAAATTCTCAATTATAAGTGAGCGGTATAAATGTCATTTTGTACACTCAATTTATCAATGTCAGCTATTAACCTGTTACATGTCTTCAGACCCAAAGAATATTTACTTAAGTACTTACAAATCACCCATCAATAAATTTCTCACAACGCTAATGAAATTTGAACTTACAAACTCGTGGGATTTGAACCAACTCTTTATCAAGCAAAACAAATTTTGATGGTTTGTAATGATTTTTCCACAGATACAATTTGCTTCTTGATAAATATGGGCCTGAAGTACCCCGCTCCACAGTGCCCCCCCTTTTTTTTATTGGGCTCGGCCCACTTTAGTTTTGTGCTAGCATAAATAAACTAAGCTATTAATTTAGGGTTAAGTTACATTTAATATCTTAAATTATTTTTTCAATAGCATTTAATATCTTAAATTAACCTATAATTTATTTAGTACTTTAAAATTTTTTCAGTGTACTTAATATCATAAATGTTTCAATAATTTTTTTATGTATTTAGTACTTTAAAGTATTTTTAATATCACTCATAGACTTAAACTTAATATGTTTATTATTGTTGCAAGAAAAGTTTAAAAGCAAAATTGCACAAAAAAATGATTTAGGATACTACCAAAAAATACTTTAAAATTCTACATGAACCACAAATTAATTTATCATACTAAGTAGAGTTAGACAAATATTTTATGGTGTGGGATGCATCTTAATCTACTAAGTTAATTTTTAGAATTTATTTTTATTTTCTCCTTAAATTTGGCATACATGCATTTTAGTCTGGTTTATATAAAAAATTTAATGCACTTTAATTCCTTGACTTAGAAAAACATGGAATGTTGTCTTCCTATTTTTATAAAGTAATGAAATTTTAATGGTGAACTAAATAATTTGTAGAATCCTACATATCACTTATCTATTTAATACCATAAAAATTTAAATTCACATTCCATCCTAAACAAATATATTGTTAATTTGTCACAATTTTTATTTTAAATTAAAGTAAGAAGAGAAAATTACAATTTGATAAAAATTAGAGAAATAAAGAGGAAGCTAAAAGTGATTTATTAGAGAAATGAAAAATGTTTTGAAATTTAAACAATTGAAAAAGAAAATGAAAAATAAGACATCATACGGTGTCGTTTAGTATAACAAATGGCAGATAAGCCAGGGGAAGAGGAGACCCTCTGTGCTCGGTGCAGGTTACAGCGACTGTCCTCTGTCTTCAGCCTTCACAGCTCCATTCCTGTTACTCTCACAGCTCCAGCTGCCTCTCATATTCCGCCGCCACCGACATCCATCGCGCCGCCACCGCCGCCGTATCGGCTACGTAGGTAATGTCAAGTCATGTTGTTATAGCTTTTCTCTGTTTTTTCTCTCTGGCTCAGATTATTCAATTATTCTCGTTCTCCCCTAATTATTAATTTCTTATTTTTCTGCTATGGTTGTAAATTTTGTTAGAAATAGAGTGTACTGGAGGAATTTTCATTGCTTGAGTTCGCGTAAATGTATTGGTTTCGCTTGCAGAGATGGTCTTTCGCTTCCTTTATATACACCTGGCTGTTTGTTATTAGCTTATCAGTATTAATATTCCTTATTTTGGTGGTCAACTGATATGTTTCACCTCTCGTTTCATTTTCTTTCTTTCTAAGTACTTGCTTCCTCAGGTGTTTGCATTTTGAATTGATAAGAGCTCATCTGAACGCTAACCTTCCTGGAAACTTGAAAGTTACGTTAACAATTCATAATTAAAAGAATCTCGGCCATCGTTCTTTCATTGATACTTAGTGAAATATTGATTTTGATGCCGTTCATGGTGAGAGATGTTAGGAACATTTCATTTATGCTGATTATGATTCTTTTGGGTATTAAGACCATGTTTGTCCATTGCTTCGTAGTACTTTATTTTTAATTTTCTCTATACAGGTAAATTTTCTTTGGCTTCGTTAGAATATGGCTAGATGGGATGCAATTCTTTCTCTTCCTGTACAAAATCCTCCTACATTGGAGTTCTCTTCTGGTGATCTAGTATGGTCAAAAGTTGAAGGTTGGCATGATAAATTAGATAGAGTAGCTTTAATCCCATTTGCTAGAGTTGATGATTTTGTTCGTGGTGAATCCTCCAACAAAGATTGTCCAACACGATTTCATGTTGAAGCCAGACGTCGGAGGCCTCCATCAATGCCTTACAAGCCAAAGGTTGATGGCATACTAGAATATATTCTGTACGTTGCAAAATTCTTTGTTAAAAACTCTTAGTTGATGCTCTTGCTTCTTCT
The DNA here is from genome assembly GCA_006871305.1 of Vachellia collinsii. NCBI lineage: Eukaryota > Viridiplantae > Streptophyta > Magnoliopsida > Fabales > Fabaceae > Vachellia > Vachellia collinsii. The sequence goes on along the minus strand of QFDD01002382.1, from coordinate 7,986 downwards.
ACTGTCCCGTGTGTCTGGAAATTAATCTTATTATTGGTGCGCAGGTATTGGTGTTCCTTTGGCCCTGATGACCATAGGAAGGGTGGCGTTGTACGGCCCAGTCGGAGTACTTATGTCCCAAAGAAAAAAAATGCTGGCAGACCAAATACCAAGAGGGGCTGCACATGTCACTTTATTGTGAAACGCCTGATAGCTGAACCTTCAGTCGCCCTTATCATCTTTAATGATGATAAGCATGTGGATAAAAAGGGGTTGCCATGCCATGGTCCTCAGGACAAGATGGCTGCAGGAACACGTGCTATGTTTGCTCCATACATCTCAGAAGATCTTAGACTTCGTGTGTTATCTCTTCTATATGTTGGTGTCTCTGTGGAGACTATTATGCAGAGGCATAATGAAACAGTGGAGAGACAAGGTGGTCCATCTAACCGTGATGACCTTCTAACCCATCGTTATGTTCGACGGCAAGAGCGGGCAATACGTCGGTCTACATATGAACTAGATCCTGATGATGCTGTCAGTATCAGCATGTGGGTTGAAAGTCACCAGAATCATGTATTCTTTTATGAAGATTTCTCTGATTCAGACCCTTTCATTCTAGGCATTCAAACTGAGTGGCAGTTGCAACAAATGATTAGATTTGGAAACCATAGTCTCCTTCTCTCAGATTCAAAATTTGGTACAAACAAATTGAAGGTTTGTTGACTTCTGTTTGATTTGAAATAATGAAAATCTTGAAACATTTTATGATAAATTATTAGTCTTATAGAAACTAAATGTGCACATTTACAAATTCTTCCAGTACCCCATTCACAGTCTTCTAGTATTCAACTCTGACAAGAAGGCCATACCAGTGGCTTGGATAATAACACCAAGATTTTCAAGTTTGGATTCACATAGATGGATGAGAGCCCTCTATAATAGAGTCCATACTAAAGATCCTTCGTGGAAGTTGGCTGGCTTTATAGTAGATGATCCTCTATCTGATGTCCTTGCAATCAGGTTGGTTGTGTGCGTGTGTATTTTCAATTTTTCCTCTAGCATGCATATATAAACTTCCAAATAGTAGAAGAATAAATTCTAGTTTTTGTTTGACATTTTGCAATGTTAAGGAGAAAAGAAATTTGTTGATGATTGATGCATGCTTATAAGTATTGGATACCCTGGGATGCGCTGCAAAAAAATTGTGACTACTGCTGCATACAGCTGTATTTGAATTTATCATGGGGTAACAGGTTTTGATGCTCCTGTTTTCACTATCGCCAATCATGGGGTCAGTGCTTCATGTGTTCTTTTTTCTCTTGAACAAAAAACCGATCCTTTTGATTTTCATTTTTATGTTCCAACAACAAGAATTAAACTTTATACGTATAGCTTACTAGGACTAGAAAATGGGTGAAATTATCTGGAACTATGACTGAGTCCTCCTGTTCTAGTCAAGAGACGTGTTCCAGATGATTGAGATTTATGTTTTTATGCTAATGCTGATGAATTATTCAAACATGAAGCCTTGTGGATTTAAAGCCTTTTCATTAAATTCAAACATGCTGATGATTAATACTGGTTTAAGGAATGATATTTTTTTTTCCTCATCAAAATTTGAGTTTTGAGTATCTATATTTCCTTTATGTTGCTCAGGGATGTTTTTCATTGTTCAGTATTGATAAGCTTCTGGAGGATTCGTCATGCATTGCATAAAAACATTGTGAAGAAGTGTTTGGATACTGGGATGCAAGCTGAAATAGCAAGACGCCTTGGACAGATAGTGGACAAAATATGCCGGGGCCAGGGAACTGTGCCCCTCTTTGAAGATTTTATGGAAGATTTTGTTGATGAATCAGATTTTATGGATTATTTTAAGGCTACCTGGTATCCCAGAATAGGTAGGTGATTTTATCTGGCTAACAGAATATCATTCCCATTGAGCATTTCTGCTTGTTTACCAATACCCTTTTGTTCTGAAAGGGGGAAAACAGTCAGCACCTACTTTAGAATAGTTTCACGTCAATCAAAAAGGTGAACCCCAGTGCCAAAGCGGCTTCCACACAATGTGGGCTCGGGGGAAGGATACCCTATATGTACGTAGTCTTACCTTGGCTTTTTTTGCCAAGAGACTGTTTCCAAGGCTCGAACCCTGGAACAGGGGGCAGAAAGCCAGCACAGCCACTAGTTTCACGTCAATCAAACTGATGAAGTTTTTTATTTTGAAATTCTACACTTATAAATAGTTATTCTTGAAGTTTTAAAGCTAGATATAGAAACTAAGGACTTTTAAATTATTATGATAACAGACTTGAAGAACTGACATTGTTTATTCGGATAGGTAAATTTGTTTTTAAAATAATATTGGAATATGATATCTATTTGTCAATAATGATTTTGAATTTGACAGTAAGAAAGTTGTACTAATAATCAGAGATGTGGCTATAATGTTGATGAATACTCTTTATAACTGATAATAATAGCTAGTGCCCTTCCAAAACTGACTATAACCTTTGAATATTCTTTACCTGGCGTTGGTGTGGATTATTAAATCCATAAACTTTAAATGTTCTGGACTTTAAATTATCTCTTTCAGTTCTAGCCATCAAGGAGGGGAAAAACCTCTTTCATGTGGCTTTTGTTCTTACTTTGTGCTTTAAGACATTACTTCTTGGTAATTAGGGAGAATTGTTTGCCAATTTAGTGGCTGTCAAATGATGAATAAGTTCATTTTTGTTTTGGAGAAAAACAATATGACTTTGATATCACTTTAAGTTGTATTCTGATGATTTTGGCATGTCTGACCCAGGGAGGTGGACCAGTGCACTAAAAACTCTTCCTCTTGCCAGCCAGGAGACTTGTGCAGCGATAGAATTTTACCACAACCAACTGAAGATTAGACTGTTGAACGAAAGAAACATCAATGTTTATCAGCGTGCTGATTGGTTGGTTGACAAGTTGGGTACCAAAGTTCATTCTTATTTCTGGCTTGATGAATATACGGGAAAAGATGATTTTGCACGATATTGGAAAAATGAATGGGCAACTGGTTTAACATCATGGCGCAAAACACTGAAGATACCAGATTCTGAAGTTGTCATGGAAGATGGATGTGCTAAAGTTATTGATCAACTTGATCAAGATAAAGTTTATGTTGTCTGGAATCCTGGTTCTATGTTTGGAATTTGCAATTGTAAGTGGGCACAGGAAGGCAACCTTTGTGAGCACATCCTGAAAGTTATTAGTATCTGTCAGAAGAGAAGGTCCATTCTTCCATCTATCAGCCTATTTCAGTACCACAAGGCGTTAATTGACATGCTGCACTGCCCACCCTATGATTCTTTGATTCGTGATCATGCTGTGTCATTGGCGGTTTCTGTTCAGAAGCAATTAAATGCACTGCTTGATTCTGAAAGCCGCCAGAATGTTGTGGATCCTAGTGAGAAACAGACCACTGACTCCACCAATCAACAAACATCCAGTTTAGAAACATTGTTCAGTCGGACACGACATAGAAACGATGCTTCATCTCGTGAAGGTGACAGTTCAGCAGATAGAAGTGAAGCTCCTGGGTTGGCAAACGGTGGTTTAGGCGATCAGGTTACGGGCGATGGAGAAGGCACATTACCAGCTGACATGGATGTTGACCCATCATCGATTTGTATTTCGCCAATCCCACCAGGTTTGTACCCTCTTGATGAGGCTGTTTTGAGTAAGGAGTTGCCACTAGACAAAGAGAGGGCTTCTCGTACAGGGTGTGAGATGTCTTCTTCCAAAAATGGAGCCTATTGTGCATCATCACCATCGGAGACTTTGAAGCGTTGTACACAGCAGCAGAATACTGTCAATGGTATGTCCACAGTTATGTCTGACATAGTAGATTCTGATATTCACTTGAATAATGAATCCCACTTGAGATCGGTGGATGCTGAACCACCAGTAATTAATGTAGTTGAAAATGAAAACCTAGGGAATATGGATGTTGATATGAGATCAAATAACACATAATGATCATTTAGCATGAGGAGTTTCTGTTGTGAGCCTAATGCATTTACCTCTGGAAAAACATAGGTACGGTTTTTAGGTGTTTATTATCAAAAATTTTAACTAAAACATACATGATTTTTTTTTCCCGGTTTGTTCGCAGCATTGTATGATTGTGTTTTTTTTGAAAGAAATTTGTGTCAACTAGGTTGATGGGTCGAATTCTGCTGCAAAGCAGAGACCTTAAAAATATTAGAATCGGTAAAATTTGATTAAAATATTGATAAAATAAGTTAAAATTTAAATATAATAGTTCAATTACAATTAATTTAATCACAACTCGATATTGTTTAAATATTTATTAAGAAAATTTAGGTACTTGTTGCATTTTCCCCCAATTTCTACTAGAATAAGATTTTTTTTTTAACGAAAGTTTAAAATATTAATTGTAGAGCTAGTTAAAAGATAGAATATGCACTCAAAAAAGATGAAAATACAAATGTTTTAATTGGAGCGGGAAAAAAACACTTTAAATAATAACATATAATACATCATTACATATCAAATTTTAAACTAGTATTTTTAGTCCATTTAATGGTTGTTTCAAATTGAGAAACAGTACAATTCTAATTGAATGATAAACATTTTGGAAAGTTCACTTAAATATTGTCAATTAAAATACTCTCCAACAGTGCAACCTTATAGAGTTGAAATATTCACATATTGCTAATGGCCTTGTGGCCTGGTGACATGGAAGCTCTGTTAAGTGAGAGGTCACATGTTCAATCTTGTTGAATATCTGAATTGATTGAAATCCATATGGAAGGGAAGGAGAGAAACAAAGAATTACACCAGAATGTTTTTACTTTCAAAAGCTTTGTTCAAACTTTTGCAGTTCAGTACAAGAGAATGAGAAAGTATCCAGGCTATGATTTTTTTTTAAAAAAAAAGATTAACTGCTACATTAAATTTGATGGCTGCCATGATTGCTTAAGTTTTCTGCACAAGATTGTTGTCATAATGTGCCTTGAGATGCCCATCCTTTCTTCTCCAACTCTTGTCTCAGTGCCTGTTGTTATTAACCCAGCAACATTCTTTGATTAATCATACCAATGTGCAGGCAAAATAGAGCAAAAACATTATAAAAAAAAAAAAGAGGGGAGAAACACTATGAGGTTCTAAGGAGTGAATGTAATCACTAATAAAAAAACGAAGGGAGAAACAGTTCTAAGGAGTGAATGTAACCACTAATAAATCCTGTAACAAATAAATAGCACGGTTTTATTATCATTTTTTACATCGAAACTTGGCATTGCACGCTGCTGTAATTACATTTATTCTTCAAAACTTCCCAGTGATTCCTTCAAAAAAGAATGATGTATGCTTATTGTGTTACCTTGATTCTCTTTCTATTCGCATCAAAATCAAAGTTTCCCAGCCTTGATGCAGACCGATACTCCACAATGGAGTTCTTCCCAGGTCGGAACCAGAACTCAACATCATCCACAAACTGATACATACATACAACACAATGATAAATGAATCAGATGGGACTGGCTTTGCCATGGTGTTACTAATATATATGAACAATCTTATGAAAATCTAGGAGATCCAAAGAAAAGAATATAATTATAAAAAAGTCCTATGATAGGTGAGCAGTATGCAATAACAAATTTCGGTAATAGATCCACATTGCTCACCTATTATTGAGATTTTTTTAGTGATTATATTCTTTTTTTGGGACTTTAATGAATTTCCCAATCTTTAAACATACCCCAAAGATTGGGCATTGGTACTCCACACGAATATAGTCTTCTTTTCTATCTGCTATTCTTGGTGTAAATCTGTCAGGTTGAGTTGTTTCTATCTGTAAAATTAGCCAGAATGTGATCACCAAGCTTTACTTTAGAGAGGAAGAGATATAGTACAAGTTTGGTCATTTCAAAGATATTCCTATTGGGAAGACGGACTTAGGATCATAATTTTAATTTAGATTTACCACGTCTATCAGTTCCTCCATCGCTTCTTCTTTGTTCACAGGCTTTTTCCTACCTTCACCGTTATAGTTCCTGTAAGAGTCAGGAATATAAATTAACTATATGCAATTTTTAGATTCATATACTTAGAAAGACTAACACACAAGAATATAATTATATGTAAGACCCAAAATTTGTCCTTATTACATCATTCATTTTATATCATGTTTTTATGTCTCTTTGAATATATTAATGCAATGCATATCCACTATTGTGCAATGGTTTAAATTAGTCGTACAGTATACAACGCCCAATGGAATGAAATGATCAATAAGTTCATTAGAAATTTTTTTAAAAAACTAGATGTCTTTCAAGGAAAATAATTTACAAATTTTTTATGATATGGTATTTGTTTTTCTAACACTTAAAAAACTTGTTGACACGGGTAAAAAAGATCGGAAAGATAAGAAGAATTATACAAGGTTGAACAAGATGTGTGGAGAATTATTATTATTTTTTAAATAAAGAATAGACAAAAAATGAGATAAAAACACATTATTTATAATTTATGAATAGTATGTCGCACATAGCTTTTATATTTTATGTTGACAAGCCAACACATTTATAGAAGTCAAAAGAATCTCCCGTATAGAAAAAGCCAATGGCCCACATACCAACTCCTAGAAGTGCACTGGCTTCACGTTTCCAATTCCAAATTTGTTAAAGTATTCCAACTTGATTCACATGGGTTTAGTTTATCTTCCACCAAACAGGGTTGTTTGATTCAGAAGTTTACCAAGAATTCCGCTTTAACAAGAAATTGAAAATCCAAGAGGAGAGTTCGATTCAGATCTTCCATGATGAATCAATCCTAACTAATTCACAAAATCTCAGAAACCAGAGTTCCAATAAGAACAAGAAGAAAGGAAGCTTTACCAAGGTGGGGCATAATGCGTAAGATCACTAACATTCTCCGACGTCGACACGCAGTTCTTAGTTGCCGGACACAAAGCCAGTGCCGGTGGATTTTTCTGAACTCCAAGATAATCAGGTTTTTTACCACTGAAATATGCAAAACCTCATTTTCAATTTAAAAAATAATCCAAATGCTCCCAATATGCGTTTTGAATCACCAAAAGCATCGATTAAAACAAGGAAAAAAAAATTAGAGGGAAGGGGAAAAACAGATGTGGACCTGAAATTGAAAATGGCACCAATGGTGGCTATTTCGCTGCTCTTGAGAATTAGCTCCCTGTGTAGAATGAGAGAAGTGTGAGAAATCCTCAATCTATGAACATTAAAGATGAGTGAAACAGTTGCTGAAGAAGAAGAATTATGACCTGCGTTTGATTTGCTCCGGAGGATTGTCGTCGTGATTATTGTAGCAGAGTTTGATACGGGGAAGCGAGCGAACGTTATTGTGATTGGTGTTGGGGAAAATCTTGAGGGTAGAGAAGGTTCTGGAAGAAGCTATGGAAGCCATTATTGTGTGAGGAGAAGCTGAAGGTAAGACGAGGGGGGAAGAGAGCTATGAGGCTTTTGAAGCGTGTGATGGTCGGTGGCTGTCTTCTTATCACCGTCCAGCCTCGAGAGGACGGTAAGCCGGCGCTGGCTCCGCACGGCGCCGTTTCGGGACTCTCGGTTGATTCATAAACACGTGACTATATTTGAGAGTTTGAGTAAAGATTAACTATATATTTATAGTCATTTTTTTATCTCAATGGTTGATTATAGTCATAGTTAATGAATTTTCTAATAGTGAGGGTTCCTTTGGAATTTTCTAAATTAATTGGATTTTCCTTTTGTTCTTATTTAAAAATACAATCATTTCTACTACCTTAATTAGATTAAAGCAATCATTAGATTTATTTAATAGAAGTTTTCTTATTACAATTCCTTATTCATAAAACTTTTAAATTTTAACTTTATTTAGAAATTATGGAATTTATTTTATTGGATCAAAGTACTGTTGTTAATTGAAATATATGGAAAAATATAAAAATAGTTGATAAAATTTTCAATACATACATGCCATTTTTTTTTT
>QFDD01002381.1:0-19955 GCA_006871305.1 Vachellia collinsii | reverse complement strand
AACCTATAATTTTTTTTTATTTTTTTATTTTGGACTAAAATTTGCTTCCTACAAGCTGTCGTTCGTTTTTGGACGGAGAGCGCGTTCCACTGGCGCTGGGTCTCAAATCTCCGGCACTGACTTCCGACCTGGTGGGGTTGAACGCGCCAATTTGTGTTCTACTATCTTCTTTCGGCCTAAGCTGAGTATTGCATTTGTGTTGTCTGGGCGAAGCTTTTCAGCTGTTACCATGGATTCTGATAATAAGCTTGAGAAAGAAATGTAACTCCTAATCTTATTGTCCCTCTTGTTGCTTCAATATAATTTATGAGTTCATCATATTTGATCCCCTCTTTTATTTTATGTTTCCTGTTAATTATACAGGTTCGTGAGCAATTTGACTGGATCCTCTATGCTGGAAATAGCGGTTCTTACTGTGACAATTCCTGTGAGTCTCCCTGGACTGGATTAAATAGTACTAATCTTTATACTAACTATGATGTGATGCATTTCTCATTACGCTTTCAGTTGTTGCCCCTTTTTCGTCACTCAACCATCTCCAATTCCATAGCTGGTCAGTCCTGAGACTTATTTTTCCTCCTTTTGGTTTCTTTTTTGTTTTTGTTTTTAATCTATGTAGATGAATTTGACGTTTACAAAAATCTCAAGATTGTGGAATATCTGTTTTTCCATTTGCTTCTTGCTTGCTATGTTGTTAGTTCATTGATACTCAAGATTTTAGTTTTTAACAATTTGTCATCTTACATGCTATTAGTTGGTCCACGTTTTTGTTGTTTGTTCCGATCAAGGATCGCTTGGTGAGTAGCATCATACATGGCGCATATAAGAATGTTGTTTTATTTAGGGAAATTTATTTATTTTTTAAATTTCTTTTTCACCACAGGTGGCTCGCTGAAGAAAACCGATGATGCAGTTGCTGAGTCTAGAAATCTGAAATCATACTTAACTACCCTATGTTTTGATTTTCTTGCCATTGCTCTTCCTGTTGCCTCGTTTTTAACTGTAAGTGTTCATCAGTTCAATCAAAATTTTCCCCTGAAGTAGAAAACTTCAAGGTTGCTTGTTCAAACTCGACTTTGATTTTTTCTAAGGCTTTGGGTGTTAAAAATTCCAGTCGCTTCGGGCAGACTTTGGTTTATAAAGGGCCCGATCGTTTATTGAATAAAATACTACGTTTTTTAAACGGTGCCTGCAATTTGTTTCTTGTCTCATTCTTTAGCTCTTTCTTCCTCCCTTCCCCTGCTCGGGTATCTGTTTGAAAATAGCAAAATTCTGAAATTCCTGTTTTTTTAAATATAATTTTTAATCATTTTTTGTTTTTGGTTCTTTTTTATTATTTTTATTTTGGTTTCTAAACATGCAATACAGGTACTGGCAGATCTTACATATATTGGGTCATTTGTAGTCGTACTCTTCACATCAGTTTCTGTTGCTGCCAAAAGGTAATCATGTGAATTTAATTTCCTAACCTTCTGAAGGGACATATTTGTGCATCAATCAATCTTTGATTCTAAAAATTCGCTTAAGCTTGACTCTGAAGCACACGATGATTCACTTTGTGTCCTTAGATGCAAATTCGGTGGTTCTTCTCTTTCATTTCAAGGAGATTCCAATTCTCTCCGTGCCTACATTTCGTCATACAGGTTTATTGTGGTATGTAAAGTTACAATTGAACTCTGTCATTCCATTTTCCCAATTATGCTCTTCTCCATTTTGGTCAAATTTAATTTTGCAGATGATTATAACATGTACGTGTATTTTGGCTGTTGACTTCAGAATATTCCCGAGAAGATTTGCAAAGACTGAAACATATGGAACTAGTTTGGTGAGATTTTCAAGAAATTTGTAACTTTGCTTTTTATGGTTATACTTGTAATTGGAGAAACGAGTTTTTTATTGTAATTTTATGGCATTTGAACCAATCTTGTACTACTACAGTTTGAAATAGAGAGCATCCCCCAATAATTACTGGAAAGGAGGTCTCATCATCTCCTGCTCAACGTTTCTATAATTCTTAATCCAGGACTTACCATAAAATAAGCCATTGACTAACAAAATTTTGTTGTAGTTTTGAGTTGTAGTTCCGTATTTGTTTCAAACACGGATAACCACACAAAAAGGGATTCTTCCTCATCGATTTTCATCCTCTTAGCTTCATGGTCTCTGTAGGAAGGTTTTTTTTTTTTTTTTATTTGACTTTGGAATTCAGAAAGCTCTTATCTTATGCACTGTTGCTTATTAATTTTTCATCTCCTCCTTTTTGCCTTTTGTCTCAACTGAGGAGGATTCCTTGACCTCCACTCTTTTACTCATCTTTCAGTTGATTCTTAATCTATCAAAATAGTTTCTAGTTTCGTCACTTGTATATTTGCATACAGTTCAATTTTGGAAGGATTTTTTGGCACAAGGAAAGAAAAAAAATGGGCCATAAAATATTAATTAACTTGTGAGTTGGTTGTTGGTTCAGTCTCTCTTTATCACGTGGTTGTCCTGTACCTGCTGCTTGGTGTATCCGTTTTTTTCCCTTACTGAGTCAGATGTAGAGCAGTATGCCTGATAATATCATTATGCTGTTGAATTTGAGATTAATTGTTCATGCCAGATGGATCTTGGAGTTGGATCGTTTGTGGTGCTAAACTCAATCGTTTCTCGGCAAGCTCGAAATCTCACATCTACGTTAGTAGTCAAACTTCTCTCTATGAATGATCTTTAGGATTCCATTGCATTAACTTACAAAGTGAACTCATAATGCTAAGAAACAAGAACTGGTACATTGATATTTACTTATACACATATGAAAATGCCCCCCCCCCCCAACAAAACACACACACACACACACAATATTTTATGTACTATTAGTTGTTCCAACCAAATCAGTTAGGGGGCCTAGCTGGCATACTCATTCCATGGGCAAAGATGAAATGTGTATAACATGCCCTTGCTGACAGGATTTTGGGTATGATTTCGCTCATTTCTCCCCTGGCTTCATCACCTTATTCTTGCTATAATCTTGCTTTGGCTTCAATAAAATATAAAACAAGGACCCACTATTTTAATGGCCCAATTGGTTTGTTGGAGAAACAAGATATGGGAATGGTTAGGACATGCAAAATCCTACACTCTTCCAATGGAACTTGAAACTAAACTTCTTTTTCCTAAACTGATTATAATCATACAAGTTAACATTAAAGAATGAATTGAATAGGCAGTGGAAATTTACAGCCTAGTTGTTTCCAACTTTCCATGATTTGGTGCCATGGCAAAAATCACTTGATTATATTTGTGCTCCAAAAAAGAATTCCTGAAACATATTGAAGTCCTTGTATCTCCTAATGAACTTAAGAAGGATGCTATTGCGATGTGTTTGAAAGTTCTCCTTTAAAATTTCATGTTACATCATTAGGAAATTTATCTTTTGGTGCCTTGAAAATTTTTTGCACTTTCTAGGTTCAGGAGCTTAGATCTGGATATATGCTCTCTGTAGTGTGATAATATACTGCATTTTGCATTCGTCTGATGATATCAATTTTCCCATGCTTCAGTGGCTGGAAGACTGCAGTGCAGTCCATTTTTCCACTGATTATCTTAGGATTTATTCGTATCATTACAACGACTGGTGTCAATTATCAGGTAGGATTATTTTCTTGGGTTTGCTCATAATCCGGCTCATGGTGTGCAATTGCTGTTCCATGGATCTTATTGAGCTAATCAGCTTTCGATAACACCAAGAGATAATCTTTTGGACATTTTTAGTGCTTAATGTTTCTTGTACCCTCAATATGTTTTAAGTGTGGAAATTCTGTGGCCAAAATGAGCAGTAACATAATATAAAATGTGGGCAAGAACAAATTCAGTAGCTCTCATGGTTGTTCTTCACAAATGTTTTACTGCTATGGGTTCCCCGTTCCCCCCCTTAGTTTACAGACTTTTGAGCTCTTCTGGTCAAATTGTTAATTCAAGGCATTCCTATGGAAATGTATAGTGAAATTTCTTTTTCATACAGATACATGTGAGCGAATATGGTGTGCATTGGAATTTTTTCTTCACACTTGCTGGTATTTCAATCCTTACGTCCGTGGTTAATATTCCCCCACAATATTGTGGAATTCTTGGCTCTCTTGTCTTAGTAGGTAAATTATTATTTCAGGCTTCTTTCCCGGTCCTATCTTTCATCACATGATTTTTCTTACAAGTTTATTTCTGATTTAAGGGTATCAGTTCTGCTTGTTGCGTGGGTTAAATAACTACCTGCTTTCTGATGAAAGAGGAACATATATTATTAGCCAAAACAAGGAGGGGCTATTTAGCTTATTCGGTAAGGATTCTACCCTTCAAGTTCTAATCTTGGTGCGATGGATGAGATTTGGTCCTAAAGTACTCTACTTCTATCAATCATTTTGCTTTATTTATATCATTTTTAGTCAAATGATGTTATTTGGTCACCAGGCTACTGGGGTATGTACCTCGTTGGTGTTCATTTGGGAAATTATCTTTTCTTTGGAAGATCCTCCTCAGTTTCTAAAAGCAGCAGATGGGTTAGAATAAGAGTATGGGTTCTCTGCCTATTATTCTGGTAACCCTTTATCCAGCTCTCGTTCTACTCTTTTCAATGAAGTTCACTGTTATGAATGGATTCTTCTGTTACATTCCCATGTCAGGTTATTAACCGTGCTACTGGACAGATATGTTGAAAGGGTCTCACGGAGAATGGTTGGACATCTTACCATTTGAGGATATTTTAACTAATTGGGTATTAATTCAAATGGGCAAAGATGAATTTTAGTCCCTTAAATTTGTGGTGGCTTTCAATTTTGTCCCTTGTTTTTTGGCCAACTAAGTGAAGGTCTATACTTTGGTAAAATGTTGTATCATTTTTGTCTGAGATGGCTGCAACAGGGCCATTGGCAGAATGCTCCTGCCTGGTATCTGCATGATCACACCATTCAGTTACTAGCTGCATTAGTTCATAGGGCTCTTCTTCATTTTTCCTGTCTTGAATTCAGCTAAGAAAAGGACCCACTGAGAATCAAACCTAGCTAGTATTTGGAAATGATTTAGTGTTATGATAAAGCCCTTGTGGTTATGCCACCATCCTAATCCTAAGTTCCTAACAATTTTTTAAATCAATTTCCTCTACTCTCTTACACTTTCTTTGGCCATTTTAGGAGAATTGAAGAAGACACATAGTACATGGGAAAACATGGTTTTGGTTAATTACCTCCTATTACTGTTGTTTTGATTGCAAACAAAATACAGTTAGAACAGACTACAAATGCCTCTAGCAGTAGGTGCCAGACTTATCTTCCTCTACCAACTGGAGACAATAGGTTGTTATGGAATCAAACAACACAAAATCATTAGTTTTTATGTGCAACTCACGCATGCTCATTTGCACACCTATTAACTTCCCTAAATATGCAATAAAGGTTAATCTTGCCATCCATCAGCATAACTTTGGCTTCTTCTACCTGTGCCTTGCCATTTCCTTTCCCTTGGCCAAAGCATGTAAGTTTCTACATTTAATGCATGTTGCAATACAAATTTAATGAATTGGTTTCTTTCATAAAATAGGAATAATAAAACACAAAGCATTACCAATATCAATATTATTATAAATGCTAAATTTAATACTCTTCAAACTTTTCTCCTTTAATTTGAGATTAATTTAATCATTCATAGCTTTAATGATAATACTACGTAGGGTAATTCCAGATGTTACACTTCCCAGTTTGATGTTTGCTTGGAGTCCATTGTTTTTTGTCATCTTTGTGTTGCGGAAGAAATAGACGAATAAGTGAAGAATGGATTGGTGGGATGGAAGGGATTGTACAGATTGGGGTGTAAAGGGAATTAATCGTTGAGTTGAGAGCAAGAGAGCAAGATAAGTCGCAAGAGTTGATTGATGGTTACGCCAGTAATTTTTGTTTGAATTGCGAAATCCTTATGTATCATTTGGCATGAATGTGATGTGATAATCATAGACGAGTTGCTGGCTTTTACACATTGTAAGACGGCTCCATCAATGGGTCTAATAACTTGGCTAAATAATTCACCATTTTAATGAGCCGAAAGATGCGATTGAAACTAAAAAAATTTAAAGGGACCAAAAGGGAAACACATCAAGCATAAGGGACCAAAGTTCACTCATGCCTTTTTGAATCAGTGGATGAAATCTAACTTTTAACATTATGTGCAGTGCAACCTTCCATATGTCGTTATGGTACTCGCTGACAACTTACAGGTTATCCTTACTTCCTTTTAGTTATGAATTTTGTGTTTTATTAGTTTGGTGGGAATTGTTCACTCTAACTTGTTTCAAGGCTGTCAATATATTAGGGTTCTTCTCTTGAATCTATCTCTATTGGTATTTGATTGGCATTTATCAGCCTATTTTGACGGAATTAAGTCCTGTCAAGTAATGTGTCGTACCAAATGCAGCGGCATGGATTTCAATAGTTTCATAATCGTTATTTTCCCAGTAGAGCATTGGGGAATCTACTATAAAAACGATTGCCATTTTGGCATCAGATTATAGATTCAGTATCTGAATCTCTGATCAAAATATTCCTTTATTTTTTCTTATAGGTTTTTTCAATTCTGATGCTGGGCGATCTTGTTCCTGGAAGTAAAATTTCAATACTTGAAGAAGCATTTAATCGGAATTTACTGCCTACATTTCTTCTGGTGAACAAATTTTTTCCTTAGAAACTAAATTTACATGATTTCTTTCTCCAGTTTTCATTCTTAATCAATCATGATTATTCATTTGCAGGCAAATCTCCTCACAGGACTGATAAACATGTCTATGAATACTCTCTCTGCGTCACCTTTGACAGCCACTTGTATCTTGATCGTCTATACCTTTGTTTTATCAATTACGGCTGGAATTGCTGATTTTTGTGGTATCAAGCTGAAACTTGGTTGATGCAGCCCATCATTGGCAACGCTCTTGCCTCTTCTCTTATTTATGCAAAAAGGATTTTGTAAATCATCCAGAGAACCTACTAGCTTAGGATTCTTATGCATTGCAGAAGTGAGAATTGAAACTAAATTCCAATTCTATATTGCCTCCATCTCCGGTTAACAGTAGGGGAAATTTTTAAAATCCACTTGTTATAATTTAATTGGACAAAGTATATTAAGTATCCAAGGTTAATTACATAAATCTTTTCCTTTGTGTTAAACACAAGCTAGGCGAATGATGTCAATATTTGATCTGCATTGAAGTATGCATCTTATGTCCCTTTTCTCAATAACTTACCAACATAATTAAACATTGTCAAATAAACTCTACAATTCATAGATTATAAAATTTTGAAATGCGGCTTTTTATCAGATTTCATGCAAATTTTGTTCTGATACATGAAGTTTTAAGTCTCATACTTTTATTTTGCTAAACACATTTTTTTATTGGAAATAATTTTATTTGAAGGGTTGTTGGATACCAAACTCATTGAAAATTCAAATATCAATTTATCATGTTCTAAGGGATTAGTTGCTTCCACTACCGCCATCGGATGAGCTTTCCATCCTACAAGAACATTGTTTCAATTCACTAATATATGTTCCGTTTCTAAACTAGTTCCATGGCACCAGATTCTGTGCCTGTAATGGTTCTTTTTTTTTTTTTTTGTTCTCTTCTCCTTATCAAGCACATCAGCCCTTGTTTTTCTTGAAGTTTTAAGTCTCACGCTTTGTTCTGATACATGAAGTTTTAAGCCTCGTACTTTTATTTTGCTAAGCACAGTACATATATTTTTCTATAGGGAATAATTCTATTTGAAGGGTTACCGGATACTAAACTCTGATTGGAAATTCGAATATTAGTTTGGCATGTTCTAAGTGATTAGTTGCTTCCACTACCGTCATGGGATGAGCTTTTCATCCTACAAGAACATTGTTTCAATTCACTAATACATGTTCCGTTTCTAATCTTGTTCCATAGCACCAGATTCTGCGCCTGTAATGGTTCTGTTTTTTTTTTTTGTTCTCTTCTCCTTATCAAACGCATCAGCCCTTGTTTTTTGAAAAGAGTCAGTGAGACTGAGAGCCCCCCTGAGCCCAAAAAAGTCTCAAGGTCATGACTTGTGGATCCGATTTTATGCTTCCCATAACCCTTTAAAATTACGAGGCGCTTTTAACTAATTTTATCCTTAATAAATTAGTTAATGTGATCAAAACGTACATTTTTTCCATGTTTAACCTCATTCTCATTTAGAATTAGAAATCAACTGATAGTTGGTTCTTAATTTTTAATATTCATTAAATGCATTTTTTTTTAAAAAATTATTAATTCCATTTCGAAAACTAAAAAATGCCTTATATTTTTAAATATATTACTTCACTAAAAATTCCTTATAATTATAAACAATGAAGTAAATGCGTTTCATCAGCGCCATCATCATCATTTTTTATTAACAAAACAGTTCAAGCAAGGAAGGTGTGGGTAATACCGTAATATCGCACCTTTTAAATAATATTTCAGCGGGGCGGGGAATACGAAATGAGATCGATACAAAAGAGGGAAAGAAGTTTATAAGCCAATAGCCCAGATGGAAGAGAGCGCGTTCCACTGCGTCTCAAAGTCCAGAGTCCACACACTACCCTCCGACCTCGTGGGCTTCATCGCTGCAATTTCTGTTCTTCGATCTTCCTTCGGCCTAAGAAGATTATTACATTTGTCTTGTCGCCTCCTGCAGCTTTTCTGCTGTTTCACATGGATTCTTATAAGCTTGAGAAAGAAAAGTAACTCTTAATCTTATTCTTGTTTCTTCAATATAATTTAGAGTTTATCAAATTTGGTCCCCTCTTTTACTTTATTTTTCTTGTTAACCATCCAGGTTCGTGAGCAATTTGACCGGATCCTCTATGCTGGAAATAGCGGTTCTAACAATGACGATTCCTGTGAGACTCCCTGGACTGGATGAATAGCACTAATATTTATACTGACTATGATGTGATACATTTCTCATTGCGCTTTCAGTTGTTGGCCGTTTTTCGTCACGCAACCATCTACAGTTCCATAGCCGGTCAGTCTTGAGACTGTTTCCCCCCTTTGGTTTCCTTTGTTTTTGTTTAATCTAGATAGATGAATTTGACGCATACAAAAATCTCAAGATTGTGGATATTCTGTTTTTGCATTTCACCATAGGTGGCTCGCTGAAGAAAACCGATGATGCAGTTGCCGAGTCTGGAAATCTGAAGACATACTTAACCACCCTGGGTTTGGATTATCTGATCATTGCTCTTCCCGTTGCGTCGTTTGGCACTGTAAGTGTTCATCAGTTGAATCGAGTATTTTTGCAGAAGTAGAAAATATCTGCTTCAAGGTTGCTTGTTCAAACTTAACTTTGATTGTTTCCGAGGCTTTGGATGTTAAAAATTCCAGTCGCTTAAGGTAGACTTTGATTTATAAAGTGTCCGTTTTAATGAATAAATTACTACCTTTTTGAGAGGGTGCCTGTAATTTATTTCATTCTGTTTCTCTTTTTCCCTCCCTTCCCCTGTTCAGGAATCTGTTAGGAAATAGCAGAAGTCTGAAATGCCTTTTTTTTTTTTTAATATATATAACCGTCTCCCATTCCTCTTCTACGTCTCCGTTCTGACTGCACCAGATTTGCTCAGTCCTAAGTCATCATCCAAATGTGTCTCGCTTTCCATCTCTCTAGCTTCTCCTCAATATCAGAGAGAAAGAGAAGCAATGCAACTGGCCATCCAAAAGCAGAGCAGGTGCTTATGGGAAGAAGCGTGATGCTCTGCTTGGAAGAAGAGCCTTCAATCTCGCCATTTCTCGCTTGGCTGTCCTCACGGCTCGCTTCAAACAAGCCTCTCGCTTCATTGTTAGTAGCTGAGACTTCGATATAAGTATTGGACTTTTGGTGGTGGAGGGACAGAGAGATAACATGGAGGAAGGGCCGCGGGGGCGGAACCGAGGAGGAGGAGGAGGAGAGGGTGGGTGACTGCAGAAAGAGAAAATCGTGGGACCCACGATATGATTTATTAGGTTTTAATGTTTTATTATTTCATACAAATGCCATGTAAGATTAAACGGTCTCTAAACCTGCATTACAAGTACTTGCAGATCAGACCTATATTGGGTCATTTGTGATCGTACTCTTCACAGTAATTTCTGTTTCTGCCAAAAGGTAATCATGTGAATTTATTCTCCTAACCTTCTGTTGGGACATATTTGTGCCGTCAATCAATCTTTGCTTCTGAAAATTTCGCGTAAGCTTGATTCTGAACCACATGATTTGTGTTCTTAGGTACAAATTTGGTGGTTCTTCTCTTTCTTTTCAAGGAGATTCCAGTTCTCTCCGTGCATACATTTCGTCATACAGGTTTATTGTGGTATGTAAAATTACTATCGAGCTTTTTGTCATTCCATTTTCGCAATTATGCTTTTTTCCATTTTGGTGAAATTTAACTTTTGCAGATGATTATAACATGTGGGTGTATTTTGGCTGTTGACTTCAGAGTATTTCCAAGAAGATTTGCAAAGACTGAAACGTATGGAACTAGTTTGGTGAGATCTTTAAGAGCTTTGTAACTTTGTTTTTTATGATTATACTTTAAATTGGAGAAATGAGCCGTTGATTGTAATTTTATGGCTCTTGAACCAATCTTGTACCACTACAGTTTGAAATGGAGAGACATCCCCTAACAATTCTATAAAAGGAAGTCTCATCATCTCTTACTCATCGTTTATATAATTCTTAATCCAAGACTTCCCATAAAATAAACCATTGACTAAAAAAAATTTTAAATAGTTTTGTGTCATAGTGCCGGATTTGTTTCAAACACGAAATTTATCTCAAAAAAGTGTATTCTTTAGCCTCATAGTTTCTTTAGGGAGTTTTTTTTGTTTGTTTGACTTTGGAATTCATTGGAAAGCTCTTATGCGCTATTGCTTACCAATTTTTCATTTTCTGCCTTTTGCCTTTTGTCTTAACTGGGGAAGATTCCTTGACCTCCACTCTTTTACTCATCTTTCAATTAATTCTTAATCTATTGAAATAGTTTCTAGTTTCTTTAGTTCTATATTTGCATACAGTTGTTCTATTTTGGAAGGAATTTTTGGCACAAGTAAAGATAATAATTAGCCATGAAATATTAACTAACTTATAAGTTAGTTCGATCTCTCTTTATGCTGTTGAATTTGAGATTAATTGTGCATGCCATGCCAGATGGATCTTGGAGTTGGATCATTTGTGGTGCTAAACTCATTCGTTTCACGGCAAGCTCGAAATATCACATCTACGTGAGTAAATTAATGATCTTTAAGACTTCTTTGCATTAACTTACAAAGTGAACTCACAACATATTTGGGCATGTAAGCTTGCTAAGAAACAAGACTTGATATATATATATAGATATATATGTATGTATAGAAATGATTTCCCCCCAGTTTTTATGAATTGCTAGTTATTCCAACCAAATCAGTTAGAGGGCTTAGATGGTCTACTCATCTATGGGCAAATAGGTAATGTGGATAAAATATAAAAAAGGGAACCATTATGTTAGTGGCACAATTGGGTAGTTGGAGAAACAAGATATGGGATTGGTTAGGACATGCAAAATCCTACACTATTCCAATGGAACTTGTAATCAAACTTCTGAGTCCTAAACTGATTTAAATTATAGAAGTTGACATTAAAGAAGGAATTGAATAGGCAGTGGAAATTTACAGCCAAATCGTTTCCAACACTTCATGTTGTGGTGCCATTGTAAAATTACTTGATTAGATTTGCGTTCTAAAAAAGAATTCCTGAAACATATAGAAAGCCTTGAATCCCCTAATGAACGTATGAAAGATGCTATTGGGCTATGTGTTTGAAAGTTCTTTAAAATTTGAAGTGACATCACAAGGAAATTTATCTTTTGGTGCCTTCAAAATATTTCGTAGTTCCTTGTTTGAGGAGCTTAGATCTGAATATATGCTGTATGTAGTGTGATAATATACTGCATTATGCATTCGTCTGATAATATCATTTTCCCATGCTTCAGTGGCTGGAAGACTGCATTGCGGTCCATTATTCCACTGCTTATCTTAGGATTTATTCGTATCATTACAACGAATGGTATCAATTATCAGGTAGGATTATTTTCCTGGGTTTCCTCATAAACCGGCTCATGGTATGCAATTTCTGTTCCACAGCATGAGATAATAATCTTTTGGACATTTTAGTGTTTACTGTTTCTTGTAATCTCAGTATGTTTAAGTGTAGAAATTCTGTGTCCAAAATGAGTAGTAACATAATATAAAATGAAAGGAAGAACAATTGTTGTAGTTCTCATGGTTGTTCTTGACAAATGTTTTACTGCTATGGGCTTCCCTCCTTATTTTATAGTCGTTTGAGCTCTTCTGGTCAAATTCTTAGTTCAGGCATTCTTGGGAAATGTATGCCCAAATTTCTCTTTCATACAGATACATGTGAGCGAATATGGCGTGCATTGGAATTTTTTCTTCACACTTGCTGGTATTTCAATCCTTACATCCGTTGTTAATATTCCCCCACAATATTGTGGAATTCTTGGTTCGCTTGTCTTAATAGGTAAATTATTATTTCAGGCTTCTTTCCAGGTCTTATCTTCTATAACATGATTTTATTTTAAAAGTTCAGTTTCTGTTTTAAGTGTACCAGCTCTGCTTGTTGCGTGGGTTAAATAAGTACCTTATTTCTAATGAAAGAGGAAGCGATATTATCAGCCAAAACAAGGAGGGGCTATTTAGCTTATTTGGTGAGGATCATACCCTTCATGTTTTAATCTTGGTGTTGGGGATGGGATTTGTTCCTAAAGTACTCCCAATCATTTTTTTTCTTTATTTATATAATTTAGGCTATTTTGTCACCAGGATACTGGGGCATATACCTCATCGGTGTTCATTTGGGAAATTATCTTTTCTTTGGAAGGTCCTCCTCTGTATCTAAAAGCAGCAGATGGGTTAGAATAAGAGTATGGCTTCTCTGTCTATTATTCTGGTAACCCTTTATCCAGCTCTTGTTCCCCTCTTTTCAGTGAAGTTCAATGTTACGAATGGATTCTTCTGTTGCATGCCCGTGCCAGGTTATTAACCGTGCTACTAGACAGATACGTTGAAAGAGCCTCACGGAGAATGGTAGGGCGTCTTACCTTTTGAAGATATTCTAACTAATTGGGCATTAATTTAAATGTGCAAAGACGAATTTTAGTCCCTTAAATTAGGGGTGGCTTTCAATTTCGCTCCTTATGCCTTACGCAATCAGTGGATGAAATCTAACCTTTAACGTTCTGTGCAGTGCAACCTTCCATATGTTGTTATGGTATTCGCCAACAACCTACAGGTTATCCTTACTTCCTTCTATTTATGAATTTTGTTTTGGTAGTTTGATGGGGATTGTTCACTCTAACTTTTTTCAAGGCTGCCAATATACTGGGATTCTTCTCTTGAATCTAACTCTTGACATTTGTTTAGCAGTCATCAGCCTATTTTGATGGAATTGAGTCCTGTCAAGTAATGTGTCATGCCAAATGCAGCACCATTGATTTCAATAGTTTCATAATCCTTATTTTCCCAGCAGAGCATTGATGAATCTACTATAAAGAATGTGACTGCCATTTCTGTATCAGATTACAGATCAAAATATTACTTTCTATTTCTTTGTTTTTTTAGATTTTTTCGATTCTGATGCTGGGCGATCTTGTTCCTGGATGTAAAATTTCGATACTTGAAGAAGCATTTAGTCGGAACTTACTGCCTATATTTCTTCTGGTGAACAACGTTTTCCCTTAATTAGATAAATTCACATGATTTCTCTCTCTAGTTTTCATCCTCAATCAATCATAATTATTCCTTTGCAGGCAAATCTCCTCACAGGGCTGATAAACATTTCCATGAATACCCTCTCTGCGTCATCTTTTACAGCCACTTGTATCTTGATTGTCTATTCCTTTGGTTTATCAACTACGGCTGGGATTGCTGATTTTTATGGTATCAAGCTGAAACTTGGTTGATGCAGCCCATTGCAACGCTCTTGTCTATTCTCTTATTTATACAAAAAGGATTTTGTAAATCATCCAGAGAACCTATTAGCTTAGGATTCTTATGCATTGCAGAAGTGAGATTAAGCTAAGTTCCAATTCTATATTGCCTCCATCTGTGGTTAACATTAGAGAAAATTTTAGAATCTGACACAGGCTTTCATGGTTAAGAATGCGTATGCGTGACTATTGATTATGAAGGTCATGTAGATGGATCTTAAATTTAATGGAGAGCCATTTCAATGTGAAAGCTAATATTGTAGTATGTTATTGAGCCCTTGCACTGGATTTTGATCACTCTCACTTCAGTGTTTGCAATTATGTCAAAAAAAAAAAATTTCTATCCATACTTTGGATGAGAAAAACATTTAATCATATCAAATTTCAATAAGATCAAACATAGGTCCTAAAAAAGTACATGTCTTTAAAAGCTATGAAAAGCTTTCAGGGCCTAATGTCATTTTTAATTGTGTTTATAGAGCACATAAGGCTGCCCATGACGTGTACAAGTTTATTGGCATCAATATATTAATATAAAATATATAACTTATGAATAACACCACCCATTTTAAATTTCGCATAAGTCATTTCTAATTTCTAACCATGCAAGATATATATATAGAGAGAGACAGAGAGTTGAACTTGCCAATTCCGCCTAAGCATGAGAGAAGTTAGAGCTGGTAATGTGAGCCAATCCGCAGGGTGCGGGTTGACCCGCCGCGGGTTCGGCGGGTTCAAAAGACCCGCTTAAATATTGGTTGAGAAAATCCCAACCCAGCCCGCCACTTTTTTTTTTTAAAAATTTTTAATTTTTTTTTATATTTTTCTTATTCATAATATTTTTTGTAGCTTACGTTTAAAATATCTTTTTTATTTGTTTCAATACCTCAAATAATTTTTGTTTCATAAATTTAATTAATAAAAATACATTATAACTTGAACATAAAAAATCTAATTCAAATTTTATATAATACAACTTAAAGATATATATAATGCACTTTATAAGATTGGATTTAAACTAATTATAAACTAATCAAATGATCAATAGACATACAATATTAATTAAGTTTACATTATGATTAGATGTTATCAAATATCTTTTATAAAACAATTTTAATTTTTAAAAATTAAAAAAAAAAAAAAGGTTGGTGGGCTTGGCGGGCTAACCCGCGGGTTGGCAGGTTGAGCCCACCGCGGGACAGGCTCAAAACACCCGCTTCCATATGGGTTGAAAAAATCCTAACTTAATCCGTTGCGAGTTAGCAGGGTTGGGTTCATATTACTAGCTCCAAGAGAAGTGTCACTGAGTTACTCTCATGATTATTAGTATATCGAAAAGTTGAAATAAGCCATCTCCTGAGGGTCTAGATTACTATATCAGAAAATAGTTTCAATCATATCTCATCTTCACCAGCATCACTGACATATATACGATTTCCAAAATGCCCTTGCTGTGATTTCCTTAAAAAACCCCCAATATTTTACTGAGCTTTCCAAAAGAAAAAGGTATATACACATTGAAAATTGGAATTACACATGCAATTATTATTAGATGCGACTACTGAATCTAACTTGTTCAAAGTTAAACTAGGAAGAGAGAGTCCCCAGAGGAATGATATATATGTAAATTATTAAACGGGGGAATCTGAGAGGGGTACGTGAAGCAGTCATATCCTGCAAAACCCAACACAGATTTGAATGTGAAGGGTACCTGTTACACAGCTCGTTTCGTTGTTTGTATGCGCCCTTCTATATAGATTTGGGTCCCCCCCCCCCCAACCCATCACCCCTCCGTTGTTTTACAGAATCATCTGTGAATTTTTGGGAAACTTACAGCGATATTTGTTTTTGTGTGTGTGACTGTGAGCCTCCCTCCTTTTCCTTTGCTGAAAAAGCATCTCACCTTTTTCTGCTCCTTCTCACGTGCTTCGAATCCTCCTCCTCCATTGTTTACCCCCTCCCCCAACAATCTCTCTCTCTCTCTCTCTCTCTCTCTCTCACACACACACACACACACACAAAAGCTCTCTGTGCATGTGGGATTTCCTATATAATGTTTTATATGTTCCATTAGTTCTCTCACACACATCACTTTGAAGGGGATAATGGCTCTGCTTGAGACTCTCTCGTCTAATGAGCTTTACAACTTCATTATCCATGACACTATCTCTGCAACCCCATTTAGCCACTGTGATTATTCCTCCTCAGAAGCTAATAACAACGTCTTGTTGCAAAACAGAATGATGAATCCACCACCACTGGAACATGACCCTGCATCTGCATCGTTCGGTAATAACCTCTCTTGTTCAAGGAAACGCCATCATTCTGATGAGCTTCTTCATGTTCCTGTGGTTGGTCAAGGGAGGAAGAAGAGGAGAAGGAAGCCAAGAGTTTGTAAGAACAAAGAAGAAGCTGAGACGCAGAGAATGACTCACATTGCAGTTGAAAGAAACCGTCGCAAGCAGATGAATGAGCATCTCGCCGTCCTTCGTTCACTTATGCCGGAATCTTACGTCCAAAGGGTTTGCCTTTTTAAGTCCAATCTTATCTTTTTTCTGGGGATTTTTCAAAGCCAAAGTTGGAAATTCTTGAGGTTCATTCACATAAAAGCAGAGAGATGAACATATTCCTCTGCTTTCATCGTATACTGCAAAAAGCACAGACCCAAAGTTCCAAACTTTTTACGCACAGCTTTCCAAGAAAGTTAATGCTGTATATATTCATTAATAATAAACGTTAATATTCAAATTGTGCTAAATTCTGTATCTTCTTGTTACAGGGTGACCAGGCTTCTATAGTGGGTGGTGCTATAGAATTTGTGAAGGAGCTTGAGCATCTGCTGCAGTCACTTGAAGCTAAGAAGTTGCAGATTCTGCAACAAGAAGTAGCAGCACAAACTAATGAAGACTCTTCTTCTTCTTCATCCTGTTCTTCTTCCTCCATTTTCAAACTCATGGGTCCTCCATTTGCCCAATTCTTTGCATATCCTCAATACACATGGTCTCAGGCTCCAACCAAATATGCTTCAAAAACCAAAGCAGCCATAGCCGATATTGAGGTTACATTGATAGAGACACACGCAAACCTTAGAATTCTGTCAAGGAGAAGCCCCAGACAATTATCAAAGCTGGTCTCTGATTTCCAAACACTCTACCTCACTATCCTTCATCTTAATGTCACCACCATTGACCCTTTGGTGCTTTATTCTATCAGTGCCAAGGTATGTAATGTAAAATTTCCATGCATACATAAAGCTTCAAGACCTTCTTCATGTAACGTATTGAACTTCAGCAACTAGTTAAAAACTTTTTGCTAAGTTTAATTGAACTTGTGGCAATGTGCTTTATCCTTGTTCTATTGATTAAGAAGGCAGGGGATTGTTTAGTGTTTTAGTTATTAACTGGGTTATATATCTGCCATAAGCAGATAATGAAAGAAGATAAATGTGTGGTTGATTTATATCTGAAAGATGGAAGATTGTGTGGCTGAGATGGGTTTTGTGTGTGTAGGTTGAAGAAGGATGCCACCTTGGTTCGGCGGAGGATATAGCGGCGGCAGTTCATCACCTGCTCAGAAGAATTGAGGAAGAAGCTTCCCTCTGCGGTTGATGATGATGTGGAGTGATAGATATATTATGGTGAAATGACCAGACTGACCCCTTCCTCTTAGATTCAGGAGAGTGGCTTTTCTTTCTTCAGTTCATGGGTGTGTGCATGTGGTGATGATGTGTCAAGTACTAATGAAAAGGTGAGGAGTGGATGGCTTTTTTTTTTTTTTTTTTGTAATTTTGACTCCTTAGAAACTCATATGTGTAAGGTTAGGACTTAACAGGAGATTGCAAATGGAATCTTGTTTGGAGTTGAGTTTTATTATTCTTCCCTGGCCCAACATGGGGATAGTATCTGCATATGTGTAACTTTGTCTTACTCTTTTTCTATAAAATTAAATAAAAAGTGAAAATTGTCTCGTTTTATTGAAAAATTGCTAGAAATCACTGATTGTAAAATTTATTGGCCATAAATACTTAAGGAATTAGGTTCTTGAACGAGTGAAATTCATCTTCAACAAGTATAATTATTCTTCAGTTGTATATAACATATCTTAGATGTCTTCAATTTTTAGTATAGTTGAAGATTAAATGCAGTTGAAAAAGAGTTACATATGGCTCTTAAACAAAATTAGATACTTTTATGCAATAAATTTTACCGTAGGAAATTTTTTTAACAATTTTTCCTATTTTGTATAGGAAAACTTGGTTAAAAATTTCTATTTAAAAATTTTTTATACACATAAAATATTAATACTATGGAGGATTAATATATATATAGAAAAAGTAGTGACAATCCAATTTAATTTTTTTACTAATAAAACTTAAAACAATTACCAACAAAGGATGATTCAGTTGGTAATGAGTTGACTCAAAACTTATAAAGTTGTAAGTTCAAATCCTATTATTGATATGAGAACCTTATTATTGAGTAATTTATAAATACTTTTGTAAGCGTCATATGATCTGGAGATATGCTGTAACTTGATAAGCCTCGAATCAACTTGCCTAGACTTTTATTATAAAAAAAAACTTAAAACTGTTACTTTCGCCTATTTTCTCTTTTGTTTATTGAGTTTTTTTTAACGAAAACTTAGAATGTCAAAATGAATTATTTCTCCTCAAGAGGGGGAAAAAGAAAGGAGGAGGAAGAGATGAGCCCGTGAAGCTGATTTTGGCCATTAGAAGTCAGAAGGTTCCGCTTCGAAGTTTGAAACAGTCACGGACTTGGGATTTGATACACTCATCTGACTCGGGAAAGACCTCTTTTGTATAATACTACACATTATTCATCTCTCTCTCTCTCTCACACTCACACACACACACACACACATGCAGCCCAGAAAGAGACTATACACACACATACACTCCTTCACCAAAATTCCCCTCTCTCATATCATCTCAACACACAACATCTTACCAAATATTGCCCAGAGAAAAAAGAAAGAAAGAAAGTGTATAACCGAAACACTGTAAATTCTTTTAAACATACGAGTTCATGGGAACTGAAACCCACTCAAAAACGAACAAAGGAAAAAAGGTAAAAATAAAAACAGAAGCAGAGAAAAGAAAACA
The DNA here is from genome assembly GCA_006871305.1 of Vachellia collinsii. Classification (NCBI taxonomy): domain Eukaryota; kingdom Viridiplantae; phylum Streptophyta; class Magnoliopsida; order Fabales; family Fabaceae; genus Vachellia; species Vachellia collinsii. The sequence continues at coordinate 811 of QFDD01002381.1, read as the reverse complement.
GTGCTGGCCCATGTTGGTTGTAGCAACAGAAGAGACAATTTGTCCTTTTTCTGGGAATGGAGTGGGCAGAATTTGTCCAGGAACCCTAACCTATGTTCTTTCATGATTATCAAGAGAATCATATTGCATGCATTTTGATGAGAGAGGGAGAAGGAGAGGGAGAGAACTAAGTTGCATGGGCCCATGTGATCGATCGATGTGCGGGTGTGTATTGGGATGTGTGATCGATGTAGTTTTTGTAAAACTTTTGGATCAAATAATGAAGTTAATTTTCTGGAAGGATATGCAAAATTTATAAGCTTGTTTAATTTGGATTTGATTCTCAGATTTGAGTTTTTGTAAGTTTGTGAGGTGTTCGATTGCTATCCTCATTAAAGGGTTTTGTGTCATTTAGTGTGAAGCAGAAGAAGAAACAGACATGCACGCCTGATCTCCCATCTGCTGTACTTGATCCATACTTGACAGAAGCAGTCAAACTTCATCAATTGATTATATTAACTATTAATTCCCTTTTTCGCTTACATGCTTTCCCCATATGGATATTTTGTTAATTTCGTCTTCAAAGTTGCTAAACCCAGTTGAAGAAGAAGACGAAACTTTTATGTCTGAAACTTAAAAAAAAACGACATCTTACAAGTTACATCAATAATAATATTAATATTCTAATACCCTATTCTATAAGTCAATGCACACGAGATCTTATCCTTAATTTTATGCAAAAGACACTTAAGTTCCTGGAGGGTGCCAAGTTTTAAAATGTTTTGGTTCTGTGTTAATTCGTCATCTGTAATTACAGTACACACACACACAC
>QFDD01002380.1:0-26513 GCA_006871305.1 Vachellia collinsii | reverse complement strand
ACAGCCACGGCACTTGAAGGAGTTCCCTTTGCTTCTACAAATCTCCACATGTACCAAGAAGCAACTGACCGGTAAGGCCTCCATTTATCGCATAATTGGTCCATCTGGGAAGGTCGCGGCAACTCCTCAAGATTGTAAAGAAGTTGAACCCCTTTGCGAACACCGAGATCATTAATTGGAAGAACATCCGGTCTATGGAGAGAGAAAATCATGAACATGTGAACAGACCAAGATCCAATCCCATTAACCATCGTGAGCATAGTGAAAAGCGATTTATCATCCATATTTACAATGGCTGAATCTGATAATATCCCATTCTGGTATTTCCTGGCCAAATCATGAAGATAACTAGCTTTCCGGCCCGAAACTCCAATCTGGCGAAGTTGTTGAGGAGTTAGGGCAAGAACGGTTTCTGGAAGAACACCAGCTTCGCTCCCACAAAGTGCGATGAAGCGGGTGTAGATTGACGTACCAGCTTTATAAGCCAGTTGCTGATACAAAATGCTACGCGTTAGAGCTAAGAATGGAGTGTGGAAATTGTCAAAGGTAGGAGGCGGGTGAATGTCAATTAAAGGAGAAAGAAGTGGATCGGCGTTTCGAAGGTAGCGCAGAGCGATCTCGACCTCGCCTTCGCAAGATAGTGACCTAGCAACGATCCTGGGAACCATCTGAGTTCGTTGCTGAACGTTCTTGTTATTCCGGCCGCCAGTCGTCTTAGCAGAGAAGGTGGTGATCGAGATGGGTTTTGGGTTATCCGCGGGGGCCATTGGAGAGTTGCTTGGGTCCGGAGAGAGCTTCCGGATCTTTCGGGGGCGTAAGGGGATTTTGGAAGGCGGAGCATAGGTTTGCGGAGGAGCATTACTTAGTTCGGACTCTGATAGCGTAGCCTGTGCAATGGTAGCAACGGCGACGGTGGGGGTTGTTGTAGTAGTTGAATTGGCGGTGGCAATGGAGGTGGGGGCAGAATCCTGGTTAGACTGAGGCTGACTCTGGGTTCGAGTTTGGGTCTGTCCTTGACCTTGGGTTTGTTCGCCCATCTGCAAGGGATTCAATCAAAACCCTCTAAACTCGGGTAGAGGGTGGAAGAGCCAGCAGTGACAGGCGGGCTAAAGATGACGGTGGTGACGGTGACCGTGACGGCGTCGTCGACGTCGGCGATGTCAGAACAAAGACAAGGGTTAACGATACCAACAAAAAAAAAAAATGGACGTGATTGAATTCAGTGTGAAAAATAATGGGAAGACACAATTTCGGTAACTAGGATGCAAATGCAATCCCTCGTGGAAATTGAATTCTGATCAAATCCTTCCTTCCCTTCCCTTTCTCTTCTCACTCGCTTTAAGCCTTGAACGTAGCTCGGTGTGCGGCTTCTCGCCCAACACCAAAAATTCCTCCACCAATTGTGTGGTCTCCTCTCCTACAACGCCACCTCGCAGCGCGTGTTACACGTGACTTGGGCTTATCGAGCCTAGTTATATGGGCTTCACAGGCCCAATTGGCTGGACGTCTGAGCCTCACCTGTCATGGGAGTGAGCTTTGTGAGAAAAGTTTCATTCCAAACTCCAGAGTAAACACTGGCCCATCAACCGATTGGTTCGGAAGGAGTTTAGCAATTTACAACGTGATAAAAGAATGTTTGAATTCCCGCTAAAAAATGTATCTGACAGTACTTCAAATATGATTGATTTTAATAGGATGATACATGTTCTTTGAAAAAAAAAAATCTAAAAGATGTCCTTATTTAGTGTCTTAACCTCTGAAAAAAAGAACCCTGGCTCGAAGAAAATCTACATGATAAGCAGCTGTTCGCTCTACTCATTTATTATAAACGGTATGGAATTTTGCGATTACAGGCTAGTGGCGCCAGATCCCTGAGAAAGCCAGGAGTGAGAGGTAAAAAACGACAAAGCAGAGAGACTCGAGAGAAAGAGGGGAGCTTCTTTCATGACCATTCTCGCTGGAGGATGCTTCCAGTCTCAGCAATAACATGGTACCAACAAAAACCGATGACGATGATTTATGGCATCCTGCCGAAGGCCTTTAATTTACAAGATGCATGTATTTTTGTAGACAATGAGATTCACTTTACAGTCACAACTATTCGTGCTCTGCAGCAAAATATGAATCGTGTAATCATTATAATTTTCAAAGGCAGTATTAAAGAATCAGGCAATATGACTTTTTGGTTTAGGTAGGACTTTTAAGTAAGGTGCATCCAGAAAGTCAATTCCGACACACTTCCACACAAACTTCTAACTAAAAATAAGAGTTTGGACAATAGATTTATTTGATAAGACCTTAACACGCGCGCGCGCGCAGAGTCTTTTAGATATAAAATGATCTATTAAAAACACTCCTATTAATTACATATGTTAAATGAGGCTTTAATCAGTGGTGGTTTCAGTGTATATAAAATGATAATTTAGAATAACTAATACACATCAGTTACAGAATAATCAACTTAATTTGTAAATATAAATAAATTGATTACTTAACCTTTATATTAAAAATCAGATATACTACCTTCAATCATAAATATAAAAGCATATAACTTTTTTGAAATATGAAAATGATTAAATAAATTACTTCATTATAATATATATATATTTTAAAATGCATACATCAGTTTATAAATCAAATAAAGTAGGTTGTTAAAAAGAATAAATATATTAGTTAATTTGTTTTCTCTATCTTTTATAAAATGTTAATTAACTCTTGTATTAAAAAAACAAAAATAAAAAGACAGAAGTTGTATTCATGTTACCAGTAATTGTTGGTGTCATTGTTATCTGTTTCGGGTTATAAGAAATTATGAATTGAAACCGAACCAATATGCATGTGGATTATGTGAAGTCGCCTCAATAATTCAATGTCAATCACTGCGCATTATGATCTTGCCCATGTGACAGACGCGGGACGTTCCTTTAAGTAAATAATATTTCCCCAGCATCTCAATGTGACTAAACTTACTCAAATAATTCGAATTTTATATCATTTAAAAAGTTTGTTTAAAAGGATACTTACATTCATTGATTTTTTTTTAAAAAAATGGTCACTTTCAATTTGGGGGTAGATTGGAAATATAAATCCTTTGAACACAAACTCCTGACTCTACGCGCTTTGGCAATTGCTTACAAAAACCAGACAAGATTTAAATAAGTATCATGCAATAATAAATTATAATATAAAAATGATGATGAATTTACACTGCTCATTTATAATTAAATTCTTTTAGGTGTGGTTACCCTATCTTATGGCGTCATAATAATTCTCCAGTGAATATATGTGGTACGATTATCACACAACGAAGTCTTCCAGTTTAGGTCTGTCGTGCTGTCATCCACCAAAGTTTGCTCCACGGGGACACAGGCACAGAACTCTCAACTAACGATGCTAGCTTTCAATTAAGAGGCATAAATCCTCAAAATAATGCTCATCCACTCCAATAAATCATCATAGCATCAAAAACATGATTATATTATACACGATCCCTCAAGAATTAGTCACCTGTACAGAATAACGAAATAATACCCTTTTTTTTTTAAAAAGTAAATACCTGTACAGAAATAACGAAATATTACTTTTTCAAACGATCTCAAGAATCACGTGGCCTTTTGAATATTTCACCAAAATCCAACAAAATCGACATCGAAATTACTTTATTAATAAAAAAGGAACAATCAACAACCCAGCTAAGACAACATGGAGAAATAAAACCAAACAACCATTGGAGAAAAGTTTACTGTTGAGGAAGTAATTGTAAAATCGAAACTTCCACACATATATAATAAGCTTTCACAATATGTAATTGAGTTTTCATATTATGTACAATTAAACTTTTATATATGTAACTGAATTTCCATTTATATAACTGAGTATTTTTCATTCTCCAATGAATTTATTAAATGAGGGCTTTTTTTCAATTTTTTTTTTTTTTAAAAAGCGACCAAATTGCGTTTGAATGAGATAATCTGAAAAATGGTGGACGAGGATCTTGCTCATCAACGATTGCTAGATAAAGACCTGGGCTGAGCAAGGCCGTCCGGCGCTCTTGTATAAAATAGAAGTGACTAGACTTGTGTGATCTTTTGAACTTGAAGTCATTATCCAAACACGAGACGAGAGCCTGGAACTTGACCGTAGGGTTGAATGTTGAACCATTTTGGTTTAATACACGGTGGGAGTAGACCGGAGGGTTGAATATTGTGAATTTTACGGAAACACAGCTGAGAATTACAGATGGGGACGAAAGGTTGGCAGCTGACCCCGCGCGTAAATGTAACTCCCTTTGCTTCACTCTTATGTCAGAGACTGAATTAAGTATTAAATTGTTGCTTAAGCCACTTCCGTCCATGGTCCAAAAACGAAAGAAGATTCGCCCCCTACTCATCCATATAAACTCTTTCCCTCCCTCCGGGTGAACTTGGTTAGAACAAATCCATTCCCGCCTCCGATCAGGAGTTCATCAGACACAAATATGAGTGACTCCGACGAAGCAAGAGATCTCAGGAAACCATTCCTCCACACGGGAAGCTGGTATCGAATGAATTCGAGGCAATCCAGTTTGATGGGTTCTTCTCAGGCCATTCGCGACAGTGCTATCTCCGTCGTGGCGTGCGTTCTCATCGTCGCTTTGGGTCCTATACAGTTTGGTTTTACGGTATGAATTACTATGCCCGCAATTTTCTTTGGTATAGTTTGATTTCATGCTAGACAAGTAACTGCCTACTCAGACTACTGAGCTCAGCACCATTTATTTTGTTGGACTTGTAAAAACAAAGAAAGGACAAAAAATAATGTTGGTTGATTTGTTTTGTTTTCTTTCAAATGTTGTTTGATTTTTGTTTGACTGTTTTCCTTGTTCATGACCATCCCCATCAAGAATGTCAAAATTTTTTGATACTTGCTTTTGACTTTGGTATTTCTTTTAGGCGGGTTATACATCCCCCACCCAATCTGCCATCATCAAAGATCTTAAGCTTTCAGTCTCCGAGGTTTGAATCCCCGTGGATTGATTCCATTCCATCTGGGCCTGTATAATATTAGCTTTCTAGTTCCTAACTTATGTTTCTTGTGCAGTTTTCTCTGTTTGGTTCTCTATCCAATGTAGGTGCCATGGTCGGAGCAATAACTAGTGGCCAGATTGCTGAGTACATTGGCCGAAAAGGGGTAGGAATAATTTATTTTGTTTACATTTCCTTTCACATCTTGATGGCTCCTATCTTGGGCTAGCAATGACTTCTTGTATTTTGTTGCATTAAATTTCAGGCTTTAATGATTGCTTCGGTTCCTAATATTATTGGCTGGCTGATAATCTCATTTGCAAAAGTAAGTATCTATCATCTAATTTTTCTGGTTTTATCTTATTTGGCAAATCTTAAGCCAACTAAACTGCAAACGTGAGTTTGTCTTATTTTAGCTGTTAATCGTCCTGCAGGATTCTTCTTTTCTCTATCTAGGAAGGCTGTTGGAAGGATTTGGTGTCGGAGTTATTTCTTATACGGTAACTCAAATGTCTTCTCTGGTGTGTTTGTGGCGTTGTGTGAGACAGAATTCTTGAATACATATTCTTGCTCAAAAATCACAGGTACCAGTATACATAGCTGAAATATCACCTCAAAACTTGAGGGGAGCTCTGGTTTCAGTCAATCAGGTTGGTTAAATCAGCTTGGGTCACTGGATTGATGTTTTGATAACGGATAACTGATATGAGGGGCATTCTTGTTTTGTCATAGCTGTCTGTCACTATTGGCATTATGCTGGCTTATTTGCTTGGCCTCTTTATTCAGTGGAGAATACTTGCAGTACTAGGTAATCCTCTAAAAGATTTTGTGGGCTGGTGAATCATCCATTTCATTGGAATGGATGTGTTTTCTGTAAACATAATTTTGACTCACCAAAGTTTTGTAGTTATAGTAAATTTAATATTATTTACCTACCAGATAGTGAGGAAAAGTAATGGCTCATCTTCAATATACTTGATATTTGCTCATCTGTTTTTATTCATTGATTTACCAGTATAAAAATATGAATTTAGGGGCATTCATTTTTGACAAGTTTTGTGATTATTTTTCTCATTTAATATTTGATCCCTAAAATGCATATTTTACTATAATCGGCTAACTAATTTGAAAACGACATCTCTTCTATTTTTTCTGATTTCTTATACATATATGCTTTACACTATGCGTTTAACTCTATTAACTTGAACTTACTTACACACTAGTGTGTTATAATCACGATATTCCTGCATCTTGGTTTGGTCCAGGCTCAAACTCTTTGAAAGGACCAAAATGAGCCAATGTAGATTAGCATATCCGTGCTGTTATAGAATCTTAATTTATGACAATTAAGTATCCGCACTTATCCTTCCAAAAGTGGTATGGCATTGCAACAAAATTTTGACTTGTATATAATGTTAGAGGAAAATAACTGGCCCCTTGGGCTCTCTCTTGTCACCTGAAAAAGAAAGTGTAGCAAATTTAAATTAATTAATTTTATGCCCTTATTTTTGTAGGAATTCTGCCGTGCACAATATTAATACCTGGTTTATTTTTCATTCCTGAATCTCCTAGATGGCTGGTAAGCTTCTCAAATCAATGTTTTCCTTGTGTCATCTGACTTAACATCATATATCCTTGATCTGTATTTCGTTTTCCAATTACAGGCAAAAATAGGCATGACAGAAGAATTTGAAACTTCTTTGCAAGTGCTCCGAGGGTTTGATACTGATATCTCTGTTGAAGTTAGTGAAATTAAGGTAATACGGATTTACAATCTGGTTACAATCAATGATACTTACATTTCCACTTTTTGATATGCATTTACTGAGTCACAAGGCTAAATTGTATTTTGGAGTCTTTTTATAGAGGGCTGTTGCATCTGCTGGCAGAAGAACTACAATTCGATTTGCAGAACTCAAGCAAAGAAGATATTGGCTTCCGTTAATGGTATTTATTATCTGTCTAAAGCATTGGTTTCCATCCATCTACCCAACAGTTAGATTGTGGGAGCATGAGTTATTAGAGACTAAACATTTTCTTCTAACAAGTCTCATGTAGATTGGAAATGGACTTCTCATTCTGCAACAGCTTTCTGGAATTAATGGCGTTCTGTTCTATTCCAGCACCATCTTTGAGAGCGCTGGTAAGTTACATTATTTTTTGTTATTATATGAACCAACACCATTGGCGCAATATAAGAAAACAGTGACTCATTTTTGCAAGATATCAGTATCTCGTGTTTGTTTGGCCTAAAGCAAACCCTGTACGATTCAGTGAACAGCTTAATTCAAATTTAGAAAAATATTACAAAATTACAATGCACTCATCAGGTGTCTGGTAATGGCTGTTCCCCTATAATGATCTAAATATTTTTCTAGTGTTAAGAACAAACAATTTGTCTGAGTTCCCCAAATTCACAGCATCAGGATATTATCATGTCAGCAAAAAAGTGGAGCCTATTTTAGATGACTTGTATATACATTTCTAGTCATGCTTAATATAAAATGCTTTTTAACTCATCATTTTAACATATTTTAAACAGGGATTAGTTCAAGTAATGTAGCCACATGTGGACTTGGTGCTGTTCAGGTTTAGCTGAAAGGAAACTTGTAGCATGGTTTACCATATTTTAACCCTTAAATCATGATCTGATTATATTTACATGTGATCCAGGTTCTCGCCACCTGTATAACTTTGTGGTTGGCTGACAAATCTGGTCGCAGGTTGCTTCTTATTGTGAGTGTGATAATTTTTTTATCATGTTTAATAACATACAGGGTAAATTAATTATTTAATCCTTGAAAGAAATGTTCCTTTCAATTTGGTCCTTTGGGGCACAGCCTCTTAATTTGGTCCCTGAATTGTTACCCTTCTCTCACTTTGGTCATGCAAATTAAAGTCTCTCAATGTGTATTTGGAGTATCGAAGTGAGAGAAAAGTGACATTTTAGGGACTAAATTAGTAATTGACGCTAATATGTATTTGCTTGGTGGATAAGACTTTGATTATTCATGTTTCAAACTTTCAATTGCAGGTCTCTTCTGCTGGAATGGCCGTTAGTCTAGTTGTTGTTGCTGTCGCATTCTATATAAAGGTGATAACATAACAAACTGTATTGTGATACAAATAAGATCATTATCTACTCCAAGTATGCATGCAGGCACATGTGCCTATAGATTAGCTGTTAATTCGGAGAATGAAATCACAAGCACAGCATGAACATCTTAGATAATGTCCCTTATGTCGTTACTGACGTGTTTTCTCTAACCAATTATGTTTCTTTCATTGTTCTCAGGATTTCATATCAGACGAGTCTTCTTTATATAAGATATTGGGCATCATAGCAGTGGCTGGAGTTGTGGTATGTGATATATTCACATGGTTTATGCAAAAAGCCTTTTGGATGCTTAATTCAAATATTTTATTTTAAACCTCCTATTATTTCAGGCTATGGTTGCTGCTTTCTCTGTGGGGATGGGAGCCATTCCGTGGATTATAATGTCTGAGGTACTGCATTTTGTAACTTTCCTTCATAGGCATAGTGATTCTTTCCTGGGAGAAAATTCCGGTTTCCTGTACCTCTGGCTATTCTGCAAGTATTTTGGATAGTAGAAATAGAATCTCTGTGAACCTACATTTTTGCTTCTACTTACTCCAATGGACCAATACTGGGGTCACGGGAATTAACTAGTGTTTTTTAATAAATAAATCAATGCTGTATGAATTTAGTTGCAGCAAAAGAAGTCCCATATAACAAACATTTTTTATTGAATTTTGATGTTTAGCGCAAGATTATACTTCTGGGATGGCACTTCCTTTTTGGCACGTCACAGCTTGTAAATAACGAAATGATATTCTGTTATTGGTTGCATTTTCAGTGAGATCTGATGCATTGTAAAATTGGTATTGTAGATTCTTCCACTCAACATCAAAGGCCTTGCTGGAAGTGTTGCTACCCTTGCTAATTGGTTTTTTGCCTGGTTGGTTACATTGACGGCAAATTGGCTTTTGGACTGGAGCTCTGGAGGTCAGTATGCCTTCCCTCTATCTCCTTTTTGGGAGTTTAAAATTTTCTTATTAACTAAAAGTCTAAAATGAACGCTGTCTGCAGGAACCTTCACCATGTATGCGGTTATATGTGCTTTCACTTTGATATTTGTCGCCATTTGGGTTCCTGAGACAAAAGGAAAAACTCTTGAAGAAATTCAATGGGCTTTCAGATGAACTTTCTTCTTTGGGAGCTTCTGTTTTATCTTGTGAGAAACTGATTTCAGGAATCCCATTGTCCAACATTTCCAAATTTGTTGAGTGATGCCGGTCCCTCATATTTGAGTTGTTTTTGCTTGAAAGTGGGAAAGCTTTGTTGGATTTTGTAATCTTCCCTCAATGATTCAATTCGTTTAATTTCTGGGTTTGTTCAAATATGGAAATCAACTAAATATTATTACACAAGCAAGTCCAGTTGCGATTATGGGTTGTGTGATTGATTAGAAACAAGCGGATAGAAGAGGAAGGATAGGCAAAAATGCCAAATTGAGTAGTAGTAGTAGTAGTAGTAGTTTTTAAAGTATTGATGGAGCTAAAGAGAAAAGATGGCTTCCTCGTTGCTTTCAACATTGGTCGCTGTCCTTCGATCTCTCTCCCAGTTTTTTCTTTTCTTTTCTTTCTTTTTTAATGCAAAGAATCCGCACCTGGATTAGCTGCTGTATCATATGCAAGGGGGCTATTGACAATGGTGATGGGGTTCATCACTTCAGCAACGAAGAAAAAGATTTTGCTGGTTGAGTGTATGGTAATATAGGTTTATAAGTTTTTCAAAATATTTTAAAAGATACTCTCTTCATATTTAATTGGAAGAATTAAATAATTAATTTATAGATAGTAAGAAATTAATTAAATTAATTATTTATAATAAATATAGATCGAGTTCTTTAAAATATCTTCTTTAATTGTTAACACATTGATGAAAACTCTTAGTTAATATATGCAATTAACAGTAATAATTTAGAAATATTTATAAATTTAAAAGATTGGATTGATTGAAATTTTGTGGTTAGGACTTAGGATCAATGCAAGCCATTACCTAACTTTTACATTTGAAACTGGAGGGTATAATATGTAAGCTTTTGATCTCGCTCAATCTTGCTCAGTAAGTAGTCTATGGAGCTTGTAGGGTTGAAGCTGGCATCCAACAAACAATCAAATTTCGTGAAGTTACCCACTTACCCATTAGCCGTTACCGCATGCTTACCAATGGCTTCTGAATTCCAACCGACTAACCCCGAGGAGGAAGCGTTGGTGAGCATGCAGCTACGTGGTCGTTGTTCATTGATTTTTCATGTCCCGCAGGAAATTGTTGGTTTTAAATTATGTGTGGAAAATTTTTCTATGGATCCCATCATGTGAAGGAAATAGGAATAAGATTGATCCCACAAAAATCAGGAAGAATATTTGATGGCAAGAGAAAGAGGGGGCTAGGAGAGGGGAGAGTTTGTTTTTCACTTTTCCTCAGTGGAATCAAAACCAGTCACTGCATTATCGCAGACTACATACTCCTTTGTCTTACAATTCCCATCCTCACTGGTTGTGAAAACCATTTTCTTCTCTCTCGTCCTAATATTATCCATGTATTAAGTTGGAAATTTAAGCATTTTCTCGGTTTAACATGATTCTGCATGTCTATTTATATTAAGTTAAAATGATATTTTCCACCACTAAAAATCTTAGTTGTCATTTTGAAATAGTTCTCTAAACTCAAAACGTTTCAAGACAATTATTTTAAGTTGAACACGTGGGTGAATCTCAGCATCCAGCAAATTAAGTCCTTTTTACGAAACAGGTCGGTTTCCTACGCTCTTATGGCCATTACTGCACAACCATCTTTTCCAATCAGTTTCAATCTCACTAATTAAGAGATTACCATACGAAACACTAATAACCTATTTGTTACATGGAAGTGGTTTTGTTGGAAGCGGAATTGGAAATGAAACTGGATCTGGAATTGATATTGGAAATAAATTTTAAAACATGTTTGATATGATGGAAGAAAATAGGAAGGGTATAATAGGAAGAAAATCTCACTTCTATAGAAGTGAGACTAATTCTATAGGGTAAGTCGTGGAACCCATAGAACTCAAAATGGTGGAAATGTCACTTTCATGGAAGTGGCTTCCAGTGCACCAAACAACCCATTCTGTGAATTCCGTTTCCACTTCCACTTCTCTAGCCTCAGTTCCAGTGTACCAAACGGGGCATAAGTATCAATATGATTTAATTCTACAGGTTCACTGCATCAGGATATGATCACTCTAGTTGTTGATGTCGATTTTTAGATGACTCACACTTCTATTAGAATGGCATTTCATCTCTAAATTATAGGGATTAGTTTAAAACAAGGTTCAAAAAACCGGACCGGGCATTGAACCGGGTGAGACAGTGGTTCAAGGGTTAATGGTTTAGACCGGGTTCAAGTCGGAGTTAGACTGGCTATATTAAAATAATATAATTTAATAGATTATATTTTATTTTAAAAAAATTAGTAGATAAAACGTATAATATTATTTTATTTTACCCATATTTTAAATTTTTAGAGTTTAATTAAATATCAGTGATAAAAAATGGGATAAAATGAATTAATTTTATTTTATATCCTCATGTATAAATTTGTTTAAATAGAAAACAACAAATTAAAGACTCATTTTGTTACCATATTTTTTTAAAAAAAATTAATGAACCACATTATCATACTTTGATTCCCCTTTTTTCATTATTTCTAGTTTTTAATTTTTTTTTAAAAAAAAGAGGTGAACCGGTTGAACCACGGGTTCAACGGGTTCGGCTGGTTTGACCGGTTGGTTCAAATGATCAACCGGACCGGACCAGTGGCCGATTCACCGGTTTCCGGTCTGAACCGACCGGTCCGGTCCGATTTTTTGAACCATGGTTTAAAATGAGAGATAGACGTATAATGCAGGCCCTACTGTTGTATATCTCCCCAGCCAAGGCTTTTTTTTTTTGGCCTGACTAGCCAAGCCTATTTTAAGGAGATTCAAAATGAGATTTGAGATAGATATTCAAGTTTAGCTCAAAAGAAACCTTGTAATATCTAACATGATGGCTTCCATTTCTGCATCTGATAATACATTTATATGTGATCCAGGTTATTGCCACCTGACTAAGTTTGGCAGACAAATCTTGTCGCAGGTGTGATTTTGACCAAAGAAAGGGACAGATAAAAATGAGAGGAAAAACAACTATTATCAAACACAACACAAGACCCTGTAAAATTACAAAATGAAGAACCCATTTGAGCCCCCCGGGGGAGGGGAGGGGCGGGTCAAGGTATTGATGAACACTATCCGGAATTCAGCTCCAACCAATTTGTTGCCTAACTAATCAATTAATTTCACGGGATACTCATCAATGCAATCTTTCCATGGTCCATTAGAAGATGGCCTCACATTACGCAGTGCCTCCCACACTGCACTATTACATTTAAAACCACTTCCGAATGCAATTTGCCAGACCCGATTGCCCTTTCGCATCTTTCCTTTAGCTTCTGTATATGCCAACTCATACCAGATAGAGCTAGACGAAGTGTTCCCAAAACGGTGAAGGGTCATCCTAGAAGCCTCTACATGCTCTGGAAGCAGCTGTAAGTTCTTCTCCAGCTCATCAATCACTGCCCTCCCCCCAGCATGTATGCAGAAATGATCAAATGCAAGTTTGAAATCTGGTATGTAAGGCTTCACATCTGCCTTGAATAGTTTCTTCATCAGCAAGGTTGCAAAGAACAGAAGCTGTTCACTAATTGGGAGCACAAGAGGACCAAGCGTAGTGATGTTCGTTTTAAGTGCCCCACCAGCAATTGCCATCAAATCTTTAGATAAAGAAACGCCAGTCTTCCCAGAATCGTCCTGTTCTTGATAAACACATCTAAAAGCCTTATCATCCGCCCCACGATGAGTCCTTACAGTGTGCACAAGCTTGTATTTTGCCCTCCTTTTATCTGCAGATTTATTGGATAGCAGAAGAGAAGAACACCCAACTCGAAACAAGCAATTCGGTATCAACATAGATTTTTTGTTCCCGAAGTACCAATTCTGAGTAATGTTCTCCGTGCTCACCACAACAGCGTATGTATTCCGGTGGACTTGCAGCAAGTCCTTGGCAAGATCCACCGCAATAACTCCAGCACTACAACCCATTCCCCCCAAGTTAAAGCTAGCAATATTACCCCTCAATCGATATTTGTTAACTATCATGGCGGAAAGTGAAGGTGTAGGATTAAACAGACTACAATTGACAACAAGAATCCCAATATCTTTAGTTTTTACCTGAGTGTTCAGGAAAAGATTATCCAAGGCACCAAACATGACCTGCTCCGCCTCCTCTCTGGCGGCGGCCATGGTGGGTCTGGGTGGGATAAAATGCATTGCCTCAGGAACGTAAGTATCATCACCGAGGCCAGAACGCTCCAAGATTTTGCGCTGAAACTCGAGGGATGAATCATCGAAGTCGCCGGTGAGCCTGGAATGCTCCATGAAACGGTGAAAAGGAGCTTTGAGATGATCAGGAGGGCGATAACACGAGAAATCAACAAGATAAACGGGTCGAGGGCGAGTCATAATATAGGAGGTGAGACCAAATATCAAGAAAGCGGAGCCGACAAGAACGCTGAGTAGATTGCACTTGAGATGAAACCACAATTGTGATAGATGGTCAAGCTCCAATTGGGAGAGCTCGACGAAGGTAATGATAATCAAAGGGATGAGGCATAAGGCAAAGAGATTAGCAATTAGGTAGTGGTACCCTAATTTGACGTACTTAAGATTAACGCTCTGAAGGAAATCAGGGAGCACCCTACGATTGTCATGGATCTGAACCCCGGCGGCGGTGGTTACAGTGGCGTCGGCGCCGCCCGGGTTCATGGTGGTGGCTGCCTAGTAGGGCACTGATACTGGTGTGCTATAAAAGGGAAAATGGAAAGGTTGTGTGATGTTGTGAAGGGAAGAACAATAAACGAAATACAAACAAGACGCAGGCTGAGTGTGGAAAGGAGAGAGAGTCGCGAGTTGGCACTTGAGAATGAGACAGAATAATTAAAATATATTCATTTTCATTCATTTGTTAATGAAACCGTTCGCTTAACGGCTCCGTGCCAAAGAGCGCCAACTAGGACAAGAAGTATTGCCTGTTTGAGATTAGATTTTGAAGGGTGATTATCTGTAATCTGATATAAATATATAAAAAAAATTTTATTTTTATTTATGTAAAAATAATTATAAAAATGGTTGATAAATAAGCTCATAATCGATAAAGCTTTGGATGACCCGCCTCATTTCATGCAATTTAATTAAGAGTAAAGGTAGAAATTTAATATCTAAAGTTATTCGCAATGAGAATCAGCACAGTTAATTTTTTAATTATATAAATTTAATAATAATTAATTAATAAAGGTGTAAATTTAACAATGTCGTTGACCTTTTAACATTCGTCTACAATTTAACATATTTTACTATTTTTAAGGTCTAATATTTCATTTTGATTATTTAGGTAATCAAAACTATTCATTTAACTTTAATTTCTTTCATAAAAATTGCTCTAAATAATTGTATCTTTCTAATTGTAATTAAAACTACTCTTTTTTACTTAAATTTTTTTAGAATAAGAGAAAAAAATTAAATAAAAATGAGTAGTTTTGATTACTATTAGAAAAATAAAATTATTTAAAACTGTAAATATTAGTGATAGCAAAAATGGAGAAGAAATTTTATGTATTATCATAATTCCATTTAGAGTACAAACTAATTTACCCTCACTTGAAAGTGATAATTTAACCCTATTTTAAAAACTACTAAGGTGGGAGAGCAAAGTTACCCTCTCCCTCAATGGAAAGAAAATTACACAATATGACACTTAAAACATACATTATTAACTTTTATGTAGACTTTGAGTCATTAACTAAGTTAAGTAAAAATTAGTACTTTTGATTATCTAAATGATCTCAAAATGAAACTTCAAACCCTAAAAATTGTAAAACATGCGGTTGATTAACGAACATTAGAGAGGGTCTACATTATTACTAAATTTGAACTTTATTAATTGATTGTTACTAAACTTACAACCTTAAAAAGTTAATTGTGTTGGGTGCTCTGGTCAATAATTTGGTTGCCTAAATTAGCAAATTGACCCTCTAATTATTTGACTTGAAAAACCTCTAGCAAATTTGATGAAATATTATAATTGAAGAAGTTGAAAAATTAACACTACTTTAATATATTTCAAAGATTTAATAGCCCACATGAAATATAATTTCAAAGTGTCCTGTGGTCAAATTTGTATATGAATTTAATATTCATAAATTCATATAAATAATATATATAAACATTCCAACTAAATAATTTTTATTCTAATTCACATTGTGCAACAAAGAAAAGTTCGCAGAATATACCTTTTGATTTTCAAAACCTACAATATAAATTTTTATATTAAAAATAAAATATTCATTTTTTTATCAATTTACCACCCCTTGTGGGGAAAAATGGGCCAAGGCCATGATGTGATCATGCTGGGCCAAGACAAAGGAAATAAAGCAAGTGCAAAAAACTTAGAAACCCAAAATGGCTGTACCAAAAACAAGGAAACCCAAAACCCCAAATGAACCCTCCCGATGATCCAAAGCCATCGTCTTCTCCCATCCTCCATTACGTTAGTTTTCCCTGCCTTCCTCTTGTCCGCCGTCTGTCTGCAAAAAAGTTTTCTCTAGCCTGTCACCTCAGGGAATTGATTCGAGTATCGTGGTTAGTTTTCCCTGTTTGTCTATTCAGTTTCTTGCCAAGATGGCTGAGGCGCAAGGCAATGACACTCTTGAAAGGGTCAAGCCTTCCATTGAGCAGGTACGCGTTAAATAGCTTCGACTTATAGAATCGAATAGACAAACAAGGACTGAACACTTGCAATTTGTCTTGTCTTTTTTGGCGCAATATGAAGACTGGTTGATGTTCCCGAGACTGTATTTGGATTTGTTTTGTCGTAAATGTTTTTGTATTTTGAGTGTTTGTGATTCTTTTCAGTTGATATTTTTTTTTAATTGAATTTCTTAACTGAAGACTTGCAAGTGCCCAGTGGGACGCGGTAAAGTTATTAATGAAGAATCTGCCAAGAGTTTGAGTTTTTTTTTTTTTTTTGTATAAACCACCCGGTATCCGGCGTCCTTTACTGGATCCCTGGACTTCTAACTGGATCAGGTAACCCGAGGCAACCGATTAATCCGGATCCCACCCGAGGAGCCCTTGCGGGGGTAGAGCGGTACCGATGGTACAACCTCTTTGAGGTTGCGTTAATTATCGCGTCTATCACCGCCCCAGGATTCGAAACCTCGTCCTGAGGGGTGCCGGCCGTAGACCTTACCATCTCGACCGAGCGCCCATTGGTGCCAAGAGTTTGAGTTTGCTATTGAATTTCTGGCAACATATTGTTTATGTGATACTGAGTCTGCTTTTAACTAGAAAAAAGGAAGAGAGAAACAAGTGTAGGAGTAGGATGTTTCAAAGAAGCTCTTCCATTTTCACCCGCTCTGAAGTTAAATTTCTGACGAACAAAGGTATTAACTCATAAATAAGTAACAGTGTTGATTCTCACAAAAATAGTAGGTAGCAGTTTTAATAACTACATTTTAGGTTACATGCACCTGGATATTATTCAATTCTTTTAGTTCAGAAATACTGAATGCTTCTTCTATAGCGTCTGCATGGTATTTTAAATTTTCTTACTGCTGATACATCATATTGCTTTGCAGGATATTTCTGATGAGTTAGATCTGAAAATAAAGAAGTACCTGAGAGGAGAAGGTGCGAATTTGGAGGTATGAACTATTTGGATTTCAAGAATTTAGGCATTGATATTTGATGATGTTATCTTATTACCATTGCGAACTATAAATTTCAGGTTTTGACTGACAAAAAACTGAAGGGTCAACTTTCTGTTAGAGAAGAGTTATATAGTAAATCTGCTAAAGTTGCTGCCAAGGCGGATAAGGTTAGTTTTTTTTACATTTTTTCTTTAGAAGGCTCCTCTTTGGTGCCTCTTGAGGCTCTGGGTTGACAGGTTTTTCCTCAGTGCCTCCGAAGAATAGCAACAGAGGGGAAGTTGTGGCTCATCTGAAATTAAGTTTGTATAACTCGTCATACTTATATAAATTTAGAATCCATTCAATGATTATCCATTTTCTACAAACAAAGCGTAGCTATCTTCTTTTGCCAATTAAATAAAACTTTATACTCTCTGGACTTTCCTGATGGACTATTATTACCCTTGTTATTCTCTAGGGTCAACAGTATGAGCTAGACCTCAGAATCTCATGGAACATTTTTAAATGGATCTTCATCTTCAAGATATCTGGATCATTTTTATTTGATATTGAGTGACATATCTTTGTAGATTGAATTCATTTTGAGAATCAATAGTTATTTGGGACTTTTAGACCCAAAAATTTGAAGGATGTTAGCAACTTAGTGAGACATGATAGTTGTTGTAAGTACAACGATCCTATACTATTGCATGGTTCGACTTCATATTTTCCCTAACCCTTAATTTCATATATGCAGTGGCTTGTGCCCAGTGAGGGAGGTTATCTAGAGGTTGAAGGCATAGAGAAGACATGGAGGATCAAACAAGAGGCAATAGCTAAAGAAGTAGATATCTTAAGCTCAAGAAACCAATATGATATTGTTTTACCAGGTTCTTTTCAATTGTCTGCTCGCTATAATTATCTTAAATCAAGTTTAAACCTTTTTGGTGTATCCTCATAATATCTTCATTTAATATTCTTATAATTTTAATCATTAATCAAGTAGGAATTTTATCAGTCATAAAATGCGGAATTGTAATTTTCTTTTTTGCTCACATTTCACATTTGCCTCATTTTAAGGCGAACCAGTAAAAATTATGGGTAAATCTTGAGAAATAAAGTGGGGCAATCCTTGGCTTGGGCTTTGGATGTCCTCTATAATGATATTGTTATTGCTTTGACCTTTTCTTTGCCATTTACTCTGTATTTTATTTTTGCAGCACTTGGTCCGTACACTTTGCAATTTACTTCAAGTGGCCGGTATATGGCTACTGGAGGGCGTAAGGGCCATTTGGGAATTGTGGACTTGATGAATATGAGCCTAATCAAAGAGTTTCAGGTATTCTCATTTGACTTGCATCAATAACACTACCCTAAACTCCATCTTTGTTGTTTGTTAATCATATGTTTGCCTGCATCTTGTTAAGTTGTGACTTAGTGCACATATATGCATCTATATAAGGCATAATTTAGCGCCATTTTGCTTGTGAGGGACACTTTCAAATATGCTCCTAATGGTTCTATTTTTTGTTTAAAGCTCATAATGATCATGCCAGAGAGATATTCTTACTTTTAGTCTCAAATGCATCCAGTTTCTGATTTGTTTTTTGTTTTTCCAGGTTAGAGAAACAGTTCGTGATGTGACATTCTTGCATAATGAGCTGTTTTTTGCTGCTGCACAGAAAAAGTATTTTTTTTAAATGAATTAGTACTTAATTGTTTCCAAGTGTTTATTTGATGCATGAGAATTGTTCGATTGATGGGTACATGTATATTTTGGCCTTTGCATTATTGTTTTAAAGTCTCTTCATTGATGGTTACGTGAGACCCCTCTCCTAAAAGATAAAGGTGGGCAAGCCAACCCGCTTGAATATCTCATTATGTATCTTGTATTACTTAATATGAGACTTGGGCATCTCATACTACCAAAGTTTCCATCGGTTGCCCTCCTTTGAAGAGCCAATGTAATGGAGAACCCTCCCCCACAAGATAGCTATTAAGGCGGAAAAACAGGCCCATTCAAATACTTTGTCGAGCATCTCGTATAGCTCTATGTGAGACTTAGGCATGCCATACAATCTTCGTTTTTACCATTCACAAAATATGGTGCCGAGTGCCGTATTCTTATAGCTTTGAAATGAACACAAAATTCTTATTCATAGATTAGTTGATTTGGTCTTATTGTCCTTTATTTCCTGTGCTTAATTTTCTATTTATTTGGACAACCCTATGGGATAAGAGACTTGAGATGTTATCAGATTTTTTTATGCTGAATCCACCATTGGATAATTTGTTTAGATTTGTTTCTTACCAATTAAGTCATTAAAAATTAGTTTTTTAGGTGGTATATAACTTGAAAATTCTCGAATTTGGCAGGTATACTTACATCTATGACCGTGGTGGCACTGAGCTTCACTGCCTTAAGGTTGGCATATTGCTTTTGTTATATGTTTAAATTTGAGCCCGTCAGCTTCTCTGACAATCTCTTGCATATGGCTAACAATTATTTCGAACATAAGTACCTTACAGGGTACTGTTAATTGACTCAAAATGTCTTAGCATTTGCTGGTGCTCTCGCATACATGTGAATCCCATGCAAGGATTTTCTTCTGTTTCTTGCAGAGAAATTTTTTTGTTTTTCCATTCACAATCTACTGAAAGTAATTAATATGATATGCATGTTTATGCGACTGATTGTTTCCTTTTGTGTTAAAGGAACATGGTTCCGTGTCAAGGCTTCAGTTTCTAAAGAACCACTTCCTTCTGGCTTCAATAAACAAGTTTGGGCAGCTGCATTATCAGGATGTTACGTTGGGTTCTATGGTTGGTAATATTCGAACTGGTTTAGGTCATACTGATGTGATGCAAGTGAATCCCTTCAATGGGGTTGTTGCTTTGGGTCATTCAGGCGGTACGGTCACAATGTGGAAGCCAACAAGCTCAGCTCCTCTTGTCAAGATGTTGTGTCATCATGGTCCTCTCTCAGCTCTGGCATTTCACTCAAATGGTCACTTAATGGCCACAGCTGGAAGAGACAAAAAAATAAAGCTCTGGGACTTGAGGAAATTCGAGGTTCTTCAGACGCTACATGGCCATGCCAACACCTTGGACTTTAGTCAGAAAGGATTACTTGCATGTGGTACTGGATCTTTTATACAAGTTCTGGGCGATCCTTCTGGTGCGCAGTATTATTCGAGGTATATGACTCATTCCATGGTTAAAGGTTATCAAATAGCAAGGTTAATGTTTCGACCATACGAAGATGTTCTAGGCATAGGGCATTCCATGGGTTGGTCCAGCATTCTTATTCCAGGATCGGGAGAACCTAACTTCGATACATGGGTGGCCAATCCATTTGAAACATCTAAACAGAGGAGAGAGAAAGAAGTTCACTCACTGCTGGATAAGTTGCCGCCGGAGACGATTATGCTGGACCCAAGCAAAATTGGTACAGTAAAGCCTACACGGAAAGAGAAGATGACGAAGGAGGAGAGGGAGGCAGATATAGAAGGTGCCGTTGAAGCTGCCAAGGACATTAAAATAAAGAAGAAAACTAAAGGAAGAAATAAACCAAGCAAGAAGGTGAAGAAAAAGAAAGAAGCAATTGATAAAGTTAAGAGGCCTTTATTGGAAGAAAAACTTAAGGAGGAAGCAATTTCCAGGAAGAAACAAAAGGTCAGCGTGGAATTTAGTTTACCAAAATCTTTAAAGAGGTTTGCGGTTAGGAAACCAGTGACATGATCGTGTAACCTAGATTTTTTTTTTTATTCATATCTGAAAAAATTGTTACCTTTGTTCTGACTTTTGGCCTTTAGTTTTGGTGCATAACAAATTTTGTTCATTTATTTCGCTTTCACAAGAGGATTGTAATTTAAGGAGTAATATGGGAAGAGGTGAAAAGTAAGAATCAAATTGAAGACGTCTATGAGCCCTCAGATTTCAAAATTTGAGATCGGTTTTATGTGAGCCGTTCTGTATATGCCCTACCCCCCCCTCAAAAAAAAAAAAAAAACACAGAGAAAGAAAAATAAAAAGGAAATAAAAATCCTTTCTTCTGTTTTGTTTTCTTTTTTCTTTTTGGCTTGTTTCTGCAATCAAAACAGCTCCATTTCTTTTATACCCCTTCATGAAAACCTATTTCTATTTTATAAGGTGCGTAAATTTTACAATTTAGCAACCGTAAATTAAATAGATATTTTACCTCAAAAACTTGTATGTGTGTGTAGTCACAATCACATGCATACATATAATAGGAAATACCATTTGGAAGGCACCTATATTTTTTATCAATTTTTAATTTGGTATCCATATATTTTCGGGGAAATTAATCACAGACCCCAAGTAAAAGAATTTATCAATATAAGGTTCCATAAAATCACCAAATATATCTAAAGTTCTAAGGGATTTGAAGGTTATTAAATCTAAATGTACAATTATCATTTTGACCTTGTTCATCAAAAAAGAAAAGGCAACATGAGCTTTTATGCATTCATACGCCTTCACACCCCTGTTTAATCTCACTTCCACTCTATGAGAGAGGGAGAGAGACCAAAGGATGCCGGAGGAGGGGGAGACAGCTGAAATACTTCTGCAAGAAGTGTTGTCTCATATTAAGGTAAGCCACATAAGCCTCTTCTCATATTATATTTCTTCAATTTGGGATTGGGATTGGGAGGGGAGTGACTAAAACTTCTTCCTAAAGAGGAAGAAATTAGCGATTAAGTGGTTCAATGGCAACTAAGGGTAGATTAAAGTTTATAATCAAGTTTATTGTTGTTGCTTGTGGTTAGATTGCTTTTGGATTTTGGGGTCTCAACGGTTTTGGGTTTACAGTTTACTTTTGAATATGGAAATTTTCAGATTTCAATGAGAAGCACATGAATAATAAGAAAAGGCTAGAAGGATGCTTGAATGATTATGAATGCTTCATTTATGTGTATGAAAGCATGTTTGCTGTTGAGACCATGAATTTTTTGTTTTTTTTATTTGTTAGTTCATGAAGTAAGGCATCTAGAAGGGGATGCAAAATGTTCTCAAATTATTTTATTCAAGAATTATTTCGTAGTTTAAACTTCAAATTTATGATATGGATATCTAGGCAAAAGCAATTCTTTCTTTTGGGTTGGTATAATGAAGTTGTTATGGAACATCTAATGTGATTTAAGGGGTTTTATCGGTGTACTATTAGCTAATCTAGCTTAGACTATGAATGAGTGCAAACTGTTGGATGATTTCCTAACTGGTAACTTTCTTGGAAACAATTTATCACTCTATACCTGATCAAGGCTTCATTCTTTTGTTGTCTACAAAGAAAAGGGTAATTTCTAGTTCTTTGTAAGGTTTGAGAATTGAATATGCTTTATGTCCCTTTGATTTGCCATCTTTTCAACAGAGAGAACTTGCAGAGAATGCAAGCGGTGGAGCATCTATTAGGAAGCAAATTGCAAGGAAGTTGTTTGCACAAAGGTTTTCTTCTCGCTATCAAAAGGAGATCTTGTTTTTAATTTGCGTCTGCAAATTGTTGATTGTTGCTTAGCTCAATGCATTTAATATTCTATCTTCTTAATATGAAGGATGGGTGGAGAGAATGTTAGAGTTGGAGCTGTTGTTCCTGAGTCTGTATTGAAAAAGCAAAAGAGAAGCGAGGATGGGCTTTGGCGAAAAAGCAAGAGCGTGCCGTGAAGGTACCAAGAAAAAGGATTTGAAACACACAACACATGCAAAAATCCTGAAGCAAGAAGTCCGACGAGAAAAATGATTGTAATCACATTACAAATTCTGACTGCAACTTAAGGGTTGTGAAACTGATTGTAATTATATCGCAGATTGTATGACTGAAGTTGGTTGTCAATTGTGGCATTTCACTTGTTATTATTGGCACAATGGCTTGTAAATTCATGCCCTATCACTTATTAATATATGTTGCTATAAAATATGAAATAAACATTATATATTATTATTCAAATTAGTGCATATGTGTTGGTCTTCAAAAAAAAAAAAAACTCTCAAAGAAAATAAAAGGAAGGCTAGGAAAATTAATTATGGACAATAATTATGCTATAGGCTATTTAAGTACAATAAATCATAATAATAAAAAATAATAAAATTATTATAATATCCTTTTAATAAAGAAATAAGTTGCCAACTTTCTTACATCCCATTAAATCGGAAAAATACTAGGCTAAGAAATAGGAACAACAAAATGAGTTTATTTTTCAAATTTCAAAATTCAAATTGCAAACTAATTCCTACAAGATAAAATGACCAGAAAATACATTCTGAATTCCCTAAATCCCAAATAGTGCCATAAATAAGGTAAAGGTCGAATTTGTATCTATTAGCGTTTTGGGTTTTGGATATTTGTAGGAAAAAATAGAAATGTCATTAAACATTTGAAAAAGAAAAGTCTTCTCACTTCTCGCCCACTCTGAGAGAAATGCGACCGAAGCTCTCTCTCTCTCTCTCTCTCTGTGTGTGCATTAATTACAACATGTACTTCATCGTGCTTATGTCCTTCCACTGAGTAATGTATTGACAACTGTTCCTGGTCCGTTGACAACTTTATATATAATATTGACAAATTCACTTAAGCTATTAACAACGTTTGAACTGATTAGACCTTGATATTGTTGTTTAGTTTGTTAACAACTACGAATAGCGTATTGGCAATTCTAACATAATTAATGACAACTTTTTTTTATCCTTCTCACAACTTGTACTTTACCTTACCCATGTCTTTTCATAGAATAACGTCATTGACAATTGAAGCACCTTAATTGACAACTTGAGCACCAACATAGATAAATTAGCGTCAGTCATTGACAGCTGTCTAAGTTCACAATGGCCAATTACCATATTGACAACTCAAGCACTATAATTGACAACCCAAGCATCAGCATTGACAAGTTAGTGCTCTTGATTAACAACCATTTGAGTATATTCATCAGGCCAAATTCCAGATAATATGATGATCCCTCTTGGGAACACTTTGCCAGGGTGAACTTTTGAATTCTCCTGAGCCAACTACCATATTGATAACTCAAGCACCATAATTGACAACCCAAACATCAATATTGACAAATTAGTGCCCTTGATTAACCACTGTCTGAGTATGTTCGCCAAGGCCAAATTCCACATAGTATGATGATCCCTCTTAGGAACACTTCACAAAAGTTCTCTAAGGCCAATTACCACATTGACAACTTAAGCACCATAATTGACAACCCAAACACTAGCATTGACAAGTTAGTGCCCTTGATTAACAACTGTCTAAGTATGTTCGTCGGGGTGAACTTTCTAGTTCTCTGGGGCCAAATTCCACATAGTATGATGATCCCTCTCGGGAACACTTCGCTGGGGCAATCTTTTGAGTTTGCTGAGGCCAACTACCACATTAACAACTCAAACACCATAATTGACAACCCAAGCATAAGTATTGACAAGTTAATGCCTTTGATTGACAACTCGAGCACCAACATTAAATGACAATGGAAGCACCTTAAATGACAACTTAAGTACAATAAATGACAACACATTTAATTGATAAATTAATTTGAGTTGAAAACATTAAATACATATTGACAACTTAGAGTCATTGATTACATGTAGCATAATTACAGCACTATAATTACAAATTGTGTAACAGCAGCATAATTATAGCAACATATTAATTTTTACAGCTGCATAATTACAAGTAGTTTAACAACCCATCAAAAAAAAACATATGACTTGCATGTATATCTAATCAACTATTTTGAGCTATATCTACTTCCAAAGAGAATGTTACCCTTAATGTCTAGTTAATACCACTTAAGTTCTATGTCCAAAAAGAATGGTTATCCATATTTGCTTAGCTTGGATTTGGATTCTTACATGTTTTCACAGTATGTCCAGCCTCAGGGCATCTTCCACAATAATAAACCTGTTTGTTCTGAGTCTGAGAGACTGAGATTCAATCTTTTACAAATTGATATATAAACTTGTGTGCAATGTTGTACTTGTACAAAATTTATCGAAGGATTACTGCACTAGGAAAGACTTGACCTTTACCAATGACCAAATCCCTCCATTTTGTGGAATTCATCTCTGGTATTAGTGTGGGCACCATTTCTACAACACATGCTAATGATAATGGCTCTTCATTAAACAAGTTCCATGCAAAAATACACGATCCATTTGAACCTCCAATCAAATTATCTATCTTGAAGCTAATAACAAGGTGTTAATAATTACAAATCAAGATCATTTCAATGACAACTTACATGGTAATAAATGACAACAGTCAACAATAATTCAATAAATTCACTCAACTTACACAAATTCATCTTCTCTTGCATTCTCCCTTATTAGTTGTGTATTGTTGTTTCCATCTTCTCTAGCATATATATGACCACTTTCTCTATTGAAACTAATAAAATGATCTATCCCTTCATTATCTACCAAGTCCATAAATGTACTTGTACCATCAAAGTAAATTGTGAATTTCATAATAAGTCTATCATTTTCTTTTATCACAATAGATGCTATAAGTATTCTCAATTCTTCAAATGTTGTGCCTTCCTTAATAATTTTTATTCTCACACTACCCCCCACATATCAGATATCACCTCCATTTACAAATTGTCCCCCAATATGAAAGAAATATGATATGTGCTTCCCAAACATATTTGCTATCTTCACTGACACTCTATATCACAAACTTATTATTGACAACTCAATCAGTTATATTAATTTTTAAGGCTAATATTAACAACACATATTTAGTACACGTGGTAGTTGTTCTCAGCACAAAGAAGCTTATTATTGACAATTAAATCAGTCATATTAACAATTATCGAGACTTGTATTAACAACACATTTTCAATTTACATAACAGTTATTCTCAGCATCAAGAAGCTTGTTATTGACAACTAAACCAGCCCGATTAATAACCAGTGAGACATATATTGACAACACATTTTCAATTCACGTAACAAGGGTTCTTAACACATAAAAGCTTCATCTTTTTCATTCATTCCTACTAGAGACAGAGCACAATTGACCAGAAACAGAGCATACTTCAAAACCCTAACCAACACACAATCAAACAACAACTTACATCATAAAGATGACCTACGGTTAAAAATGTTTGTATAGAATGATCTCTTATATGCCCAAAAGCCTAACCCCATCAATTTTTGGATAAAAATATACACTTTTCAAGTTTTATGGAGAAAATAAAATGGGAGTTGTTAACCTCCAAGTTTGCACATCCGATAGGGGAAATGTGCCTCCACTTTTATATGGTAGATAATCAATGAAGGAGATGAGATGATATTGGATGATGGAGTGTAGAAGATGGTGGATGATGGAACAGAGGAGAACGCGCGCGAATTTTGAAGAGAAGAAACCATCCTATTTTGATCATTGTATGTTTATTTTCTTTCAAAATAATAGAGGGCATTTTAGCATTTTGCTTCTATAAATAATTATCATCAAATCCCTTGGAACTTAGAAATTATTTCAACATTTACAAGAATTTTTAGTGGTAAATTCTGTTGTTTAGAACTCCCTGTAATCTATCCTATATTTTTCTCTCTTAATTAAATCATTTAATCTTACTCTGACAGCACTTTTAGTTCCTCTGAAGAGTGTAAGAGCTAATAGTTAGTGCATATTTG
>QFDD01002379.1:0-17503 GCA_006871305.1 Vachellia collinsii | reverse complement strand
TCTCCTTATAGCATCCCTCAGAATTCGGCTATCAGATGCTGAACCTTCCCATCCAGGCATGACAAATATGAATTGTGCATCAGGAGAGCATACACCCAGTACATTGGTTGTTATATCCCCTTTTCTGTTTCGATATCTACCCTTATGTAGTGCAGGTACTTGTACACGTATATGAGTACCATCTAGTGCACCCAAACACCCCTACCACAAAACAACTAGATCAACGGATAATCTACATTTCACACATATGAAATCACAAAAAAAAAAAGTAATCAGTTACCTTAAACCATTTCCAATGTTCATCATTTGAATCATTCGAAATTGGCTCTGGTGTTTTGAGAAGCTGAGATTGGAGTTTCAAAGTTGCATTTAATACAACCTTAAAGTATCTGCTTATTGTTTCACCAGATCTTCCAAACTCAAATTGTATTACTCTGTTTTTCACGTGATGAGCTAAAATGTGCAAAAACATTGCCACTTGCTCATCCACTAGCATATGCCTTGTAGGCTTGAGCCCACCAATTGTGTCTAACATATGACACAATCGATCAAATGTGGAGCGATACATTCTAATTTGGTTGAAGCAAGTTTTATCACTATTGTATATCATTGCTCTTAGGTTTGCTCTTTTCGCATGAAAATCTAATCTAAATGAGCTATATGGAATTTGCCTGCATCTACGCCTACTTATAACCATTGTAACAAACATTGTCAGAATCAATTTCCTTATTGCCACAACGAGTGCTACACATCCAGCCACTACCTGAAAAAAATATTCCTCTTCCATTGCCTACAAAGTTCGCCAACATACATATATGTATCATAAAATGATAATCAACTATTATCATTTTGTACTCAACCAAAATGTTAACAATGTAGACAACGCATGTGATAGGTAACACATGATTGAATAACATCGAGCATAAGTTCCAATGCAGATAACAAAATGTTGCAGCAGAACAACGAGTAGAGGGAAGATGCACAGAAAGAAATCACTAACCTGGAAAGTCACAACCCTTTCCTCTGCACCTCTTTTCTCTGTAGTGAAATCAGCTCCTTGCTTCCTTTTTTAAAGCACAATGACAGAGAGACATATGTTTCAACACGACGACACGAACACCTTTTTTATTTGCAATCAAGGGCAAATGCGTCTTTTTCCTTTTTCATGCTCCGCTTGAATTTGGCTTCCCACCATTTTTGGTGGGAAGACATGTTCCCGCGTGCCAGTGAAAATGGGTTACCGCGGGAAACTATTTTCCATTTTAAATGTACCGCCAAACGGCCGCCGCCACTGGGAAATCAAGATTTTCCTTTTCCATCCGCCCATTTTCTTCGATCCAAACGGGCCCTTAATGAAGCCCAGTTTAGATTTTTTGCATCTCTCTTGCATTGTTCAAAATTGGACGGCCCAGCTTATGGGAGCATCGATTTCGGCACATCGTCATGATTACCCATTGTCAGTATCACTCACTCTATCGGTGAGGCTAAGACTTGTCAAATAACCGCCATCCCCGATCGCTTCTTTGATAGCGTTGTTGAAGGCCAGTTTAGTCTCTATCCTTTTTCACCATCAAATTCAAAATTGTTACCTCTTCAAGCTCGCCGGAGACGTACGTTGAAGCTTTATGGCCAACATTGGAGCCGCCTCTTTCTGTTCCGCCATGCAGGTAATCTGTCTTTCTTAATGATCTTATAGATTTGGTGACCTGATTCTTAGGTTCATGATCCGAACTCAGTATGGATTCTGGACTTGATTGTAGTTGTGGATTGCTTTCCTTGAATAGCAATGAAGGAATCAGGTTGCTTTGCTTGTTTGTTATCATCAATATGGTGTTTTGATTATTCTCAATTCTTCATAAAAAAATGTTGAATAAATGTTTTATTGGGTTGACGATGATGGCACATATTTTCATCTTCAACAATATTATCGTGGGTTGGGACTGGTAACTCTACATGGTTGGACCTGTCATCACGCCCTGCCCTGTCTAAACGGTGACCAGGAACTCTAGTTTACCAATTTAAAAACAATGAATTTACTTCGACTTTAATCCAAGTTTGCATGATAAAGATGAACCCCTCCCAAAAATGGGTTTGATAAAGAATATAAAACTGATTTTTTAATTTGATGGGTTTTTATGAGAGAGAGACTGAAGAGGAATTATCATTTTAGCTATTTTTCTTTTTTTTTTTATTGGTATAAAATTTACACATGTTGTTCAATTCCTACTTTCCAATACAAGGGGTAGAGTCTATATTTTATTCATTGGGTTAATATAATCTTTGGTCCCTTAAGTTTTTCCTCTTTTTTTGTCCCGTTTAAAGCTAGTGGGTTTTGGTCCATTGATGACCAGAATGCTCCACATTTATATTAGATTACAGGGACCAATGTTTTAAATAAAATGAAACTTAAGGGATAAAAATCACTATCTTTAAACTTAAATGACCAGAACCAAAATAGGTTGTGAGTTTTTAGTAAACAATTAAAAAATAAATTAAATGTAATCCAAAAAAAATTGGATATTAGAATATATCTTAAAACTTATTCTTTTTTTTAAAAAAAGAGAGTCCTAATCAGAATTTTAAAAAAGTTAGATGTAAAAATTAATAAAATGAAAAAGTAATAAAAAGCATGTGGGTAGATAAGGAAAAAGGAATTTTCTCTTTATGTATGGAGAGAAAAGTTGGGCAGAACATGTAGGGGGATCCACATCCCATTTTCTCTCCAACTTTTACTTTTTCCCACTTTTTCTCTTCTATCCAAACAGAGGAAAACTCATTTCTCCCTTCATTTTCTCTCCAAATTTTCTTTCCTCCCTCATTCTCTTAATCCAAGCAAGGTATAAAGGTTTTAAAGATGAAAAAAGATCTCTATGCCTTGTGTAAACAGTACTATTATCTAAATTATCAAAAATATATCGGACAAAAGGGAAATTGTTATAAAAAGTATAAGTTATTGATGCATTATAAATCATTTTCAACATGTTTTTCACAGATAAAAAAAATTTTAAATTTCATTAACTATGTCTGAAAATTTAATAGTTTTTCAACTTTATCCTTATTTAACATACATTATACTTACGAGAATAAAGTGAAGACAATATTAAATTAAGGGTGAAATTATTTATTCATATAAAAAAATGTAATGATGTCTGTATACTAATTTGTTTTAGTAAAATAATATTTAAAAAAAAATGGGTGAATGTGTATGTAGATTTCGACATAGCAACCATCGCAGACTTTCCCAAGCAATCGAAGAAAAGAGACCTTGTGCTTCTGAAGACCGGGAAGGTTGGGGGAAAATGGGAAGGTTAGTGGCCTTTGTCTCTTTCTTTTCTTTTTAATTGTTATTATTACTATATATATATATATATATATAAAGGTGACATGGCCTTTGTCTTCAGATGCAGACCCATTTTGGCATTTCAGAAACTCCAATGCAATTCCCCTGAAACCCTCTTTGCCTCACACTTGCTCCCCTTTTATTTGCTCCCAATCCTATCCTCAACATTCCCCCAATTCAATAATAATAACTCCAAACCCCCACCAATTTCAATTAAGCTGCACACACATGCATGCTATTACTTCAATCAATAAAATTCGGTCTGTTATCGCGTTTTTCTTTGATCGACAGTCCCAAGTGAAAATATAATGATGTCTGAAGTTTGGGAATGAAATGGTGTTATGATGAAGTGAACGTTGTTGTGGGGAAGGGAGAAAGTGAAAAGAGGGATCCATAAACATATGTATTCAGAGGGGAATGAAACCATGTAATCATAAGTTGAACGAACAGAGCATTTCAAAGCAACCCGTTGCTGTGCGTGTGTTCCCTGTCAAATTGTGTACATTTTTGTGATCCCCAGAATTTATGCTTACCAACTGTGTCCTTTTCTTGTGCATTCATCAATCCCACCTTGGCTTTTTCAATCTCCCATCATCTTTGAACTTGAAGTTCCCAAACTCTGTTTCTCATTCTGTAGCTCTATTATATTAAAGTTGTTGAAGAAAAAAATTATTGAGTATTATGGTATGCTCTGTTTTTGGGGCTTGATGCCAACTAGATTCCTACGCGTATTTTTCTTTTTGGCGGTTGGTATGTATCCGGCCTGAGAACGTCGAGATGACCCGGCACTGCAAGTTTTTTTTTCTTTTAAATAAACGAGGCTACAAGTATTTTTCATATATCAAATTTAACAATAATTTTTTTGGCCAGAAAATTTATCAATAATATTTAAATTTGTGGTATTGTCAAATTTTAAAACATTTTTTGGATTGAGTCAAATATCACAGTCATATTATTAAATTCAATTTTTTGGTGTTAAACTGTCATCCTATTTTAAATTTCTAAACAGTCATCAGGTTAAGGAGAAATATTTTACATGTTAAAGTATACTTTCATATTTTGTTGAAAAACATTACTTGGTGAACAAAACATAAAAGGAAACAAATTAAGCCAAATGAGGTATTTCACGTAGACTTAAACAAATTAAACAAATTAAAACAAATTGGGAGGTGAGTTTTGTGTAAAGAGAAGGATACAGTTATTTCACGTAGACTTGGAAATTAATAGTGAATAAATCTCAAGTGATTTATTTGGAACTGAACATAGATTCAAACAGATAAAGCTGAACTAGGATAAAAATATGAGTTTACAATTTTTCTTCCCTACTCTCTTTATATTTTTAACAGTTTTTATTTGTACTTAAGAGTTCTGTGATGAAAACAACTTTAAGGTATTTACTATTTTATACTTCAAATTTTTTAAGTTAGACTTTATTCAAATATTTTGTTCTACTGTAAAAAAAATTTAAAAAATTTGATAAACACCAATGCACCTTTTTTAAAAAGGATCGATGGCCACAAGCATGTAAAGTGTGTGTGTGTGTGTGTGAGAAAATCATATCCTGTGTCCTCTTGCATTAATCCTGTACATTTTTTTCCATTTTTGAGCATGCTCCTGACACACTAATATGGATCCCCAATCGGATTAATTTGATGAATATAAAAATTAAAAGAATAGAAGATGCGACACACACACATATAAAACTTCAGAGTGGACCAATATGATATTTAAAACAAAACATGAAATAAGGAATTGATCGAAATACATTTCTTCGCTAGTTACGGGCACAGTGCCTAGTCTTAACAAAGTTAGAGGACACAATAATAATCAAATTCCAATATTATTATACAAATTAAATTCTGTGAATTAATTTACTTATTCACTACTTGGAGGATAGAGAATAAGGTTTGAACAACAGTGAGTAAGAGGAGTACAAATGCAGCAATAGAAGCAACAATCTGCCATGGTGTACGACAATAGTCACGTCTTAGAGTTGCCTTCATCTTATGCCAACGGCCTTGACAATAGCCATTCAATCTTTTGCAGATATCACTATATTCAGAATTGCAATTGATCCGAAAGACATTTACCCCAAGACCATTAAATAATAAAGCAACATTATTGGAATCCCCTATAGCGTTGGTGACTATTCCGTTGTGAACAAGAAGATCCACATCTTTATATGTGTCCACCAGATAATCCAACATCAGAGCATAGTCAGTAATGTAAGTACCATCAGGATAATGACACTGTTCTAATGCTATCATATTACGGAACAAAAGTTCGGTGCGATCCTGCACCAAAATTTGTGGAATTTCAAGATGATTTCTTGAAAATTTCAAATCTAATAGACACTTTCTCTTGCTAACCTTTAACTTGATGCCTGCTTCTTGCAATGCATGCGCATTGAATAATAGAATATGGCTTCCATCCTCAACCTCCGTGAATGAATGCCTTTGAGACATTATTTGAGGCAAGTTAAACAGTCTAAGAAGATCTGTAAAATGCTTTACCTTCACTTCAGGATTAGGCTCTAATTTTTGTATGTTAAAATCCCTAAAATATGCATATGTGAGCCCAAGTAACGAAAGTTGGTTACCACGACAATCATGAGGAAAAGCTTTATTGAACACCTCTTCAATAATAAAGAATGGAAGTTGATTCTCAAGTAAAACCAAGTCTTTACTTATAGAAGCAAATAACCATGGCTGTGACAATTTAGCATCTTTCATTGCTTCACCGGTCACCACAAAAGAGATGAAGAGTTCAATGATGAAGCTAGCATCCATTAACATCACTTCTAGAAGCTTTTGTTCAGTAAGATCAATGGTCTCTGAATAAGAAGCACGAACTTTTGGCAATAAATGTTTTACAGAACGAACCAAATCGTCCAAGCTTGATGTAGTCCTTTGAGTAAATCTTTTGAACAATATTTTTTTATGTTTTTCCATATCTTGGAGCCTTTCATTACCATGATGAAAGGGGCCAATTGAAACAACTTTTGGACTGTATGCCTCTTCTTTAAAATGACGTAGTGTAGTTGGTACCCGGTAGATACAACACTCTCGTAACAAGAGACCATCTCCACAATCTTGAATCATTTTTTTGATGCCTATAGTGGCCTCATCTTCCACCTATGTAGTTTGATTTAGAATGCACCCAGGAATTTCTTAAGCAATAATACACACACATGAAGACTAAAGAGTGCCCTATTCTAAGAGAAAGCCAAAAACAAAAAAAAAAAAAAAACAAAAATGGGTTTTTTTTTATGCCTAAAACTTCACTATTGAATAGAAAAACGTGGTTTAAGCTGAGGGGGAAGTTGGGGAATCACAATACTTAATAGTTGATAGTTATTGATTTGATGGTCAAAGTTATTGAAAAAATATTTAGGAAAAACGATCAGAAAATACCTTCTAAATCCCATTTGGTGTCATGAATAAGGTAAAACACATATTGATATGTGTCTGCAATTTGGGTTTTACATATTTATGGAAAAAGACAAAAAAAACCCCTCATATATTTAAAAAAAAAAAGAATGAGGCACCCTCGCTGAAACACTACTGCCGGCCACCGAAGTTCCGGTGGCCTGTAGGCATCGAGGCAGCAGCCACCTTGCCAGAGCTCCGGTTGTCGGCCACTAGAGCTCCAGTAGTCGGTGGCTGTTTTTTGACACAGCAGAATTTTTTTATTTAAATTAAATGGGAGCCAAGGTGGTGGAGGTGGGATTTGATCCCACCCCACCTTGGTTCTCCTAAAAATTTGGTGACCTTTGGGGATTGGGCAACCAAACCACTTAGATGTTATATTGCATGGAAATATATAACACATGTAAGCAAGTAATGTTTTACGTAGTGGCAACTTTTATAATACGAATGACAACATTTGTAAAGGTATTAACAGCTTCAATAACAACGTTTACTACAACAACTCAACAAAGTTGTCATTACGTTTGTCAAAGTTGACAATACCATACAAAAGGTTGTCAATCAACTCAACGGAGCAACAGAAGCAGCACAGTGGAAAAGTTGTCAGTAGTATAAGAACATTGTCAATCTCTTTGCAAAAGTTGTCAACAGGCTAGAAATTTTGGTTTTTCGAGACTCGATAAAACAATATAAGCACTCTAAAAGGAGATGTTGTGGAAATCATAAAAATATTTGTCATTTCATTTATTAGAATTGTCAATACGATACGGAAAGTTGTCAACCAACTCAATAGTTACTACCATAATGCCGACAAGCCCCAAGAGCTCGGGTGGGCTGCTGTGGTGCTCTGGCAAGGGTGCCTCATTCTTTTTTTTTTTTTATATATATGAGGGGCATTTCTTTCTTTTCCCACAAATATGCGAAACCCAAATTGCAGACACATACCAGTTTGTCTTTACTTTATCCATGGCATCAAATGGGGTTTAGGAAATTCAGAAGGTATTTTCTGATCATTTTGCCAAATATTTAACGTTCAAATTATTATATAGGTTTAATTTTTAATTCATTTTGTATCTATTCAATATCTTAAAGTAATTTTTAAGTGTATTCAAAACCTTAAAGCATATTGTATTTATCTAACACCTTAAAGTACTTTTATGAATACGTCCAGCACCCTAAAATATTTTGTTTATCTAACACAAGGTCATGTAGGGTGCTCGGCACACCTGAAATGAACTTCAAAGTATTAGATCAACCTTCACCCTTTTCTATTTGCTAAAACATTTTCATAAATTGACTACTACAACAGTGAAATGGAAGATAATAACTATATTTACCATTAATAATTAAAGTATGTATTTATAATTTTTTATACATCATCACGTAGTTATAGTTATTACTACCATTAAGTCAAAAAAGGTGAGGATTGTGTTAAATAATTGTCAAATAAATTCCAATCAAAATGGCTAGAAGAACCAAATCTATTTGATGATATTCTGAAACAATCCTCATTTTAGTTCTACTGTTTTTAAAGGTTGAATAGTGGTCTTTAAATGATGCCTCAACAGGGAATGGTAAGAAAAAGGAAAGTAATTAAAAAAAGAAAAAGAAAAAGGATCCATACTTGCTGCTGCTGCATCTGCCGAGGCTCAAACTGATGGCTTAGATCAATGGTCGTCTTAAATTCAGGGAATGGAAAATCAATCTGACAAGCGTCGTTGAAAGTGAAACAAAATAAGGTTAAAAAAAAGTCTAATAATTGAGGAATTAGACAGAAGCAACCTTAAAAATGGTAAGAAAAAGGAATGTAATTAAAGAAAATGAGAAAAGGATTCGTACTTGCCGCTTCTGCACCCGCTGCCGCCCACCTGGAAGCTCCTCCATTTGTTGATCACTTTGCTCAGTAGCCATCTTCGTGTTAATAAACTCAGTATCTATTGCTTTGCCATCTATCAAACAAGCTAATATATATATATATATATATATAATGAAAAGTTCATCCCCATGCAAGCTAGAAATTATTATTTTTAGTTTTGAAAAAAAATATCACATTAGAAGGAAAGTAATATTCTTGAGAAAGAATGCATAAAATACCCTGAAAATATTCTCTCTTGTAACGTGGAAAAGTGAAATTAATATATAGCAAAACTGGTAAAGTTATATAGCATTAAATTATTTAAATTTGTGTGAAATTAAAAGATCTAATAACATATACGTAATTTAAATTTCGCCCTTTGATCCTTTGCTTGTAACATTAATTTCAACAAAATTTATTTATATTAATTGTCGCTAAATAAGAAAGATAATGTTATGAAAGGGCCATTTACAATTTTTAACTGTATGAAAAGTTGGAACCTCTCACTCCAATAGGGAAAATCTCTTCTGAGTTAATTGTCTAGCTAAAGCATCACATCACAATGAGGCTAGTTTTGTTAAGTGGGAGAATTCTGCATCACTCTCTAGAAGTACTTTTATTTCGTATTTACTTACATTCATGTTGCTCCGGCTATATTTGTAAACAGTTTTTAAAAAGTAATTTCACACAATTCGAGGTAAGTAATGAGAGAGTTTTATTTTTTCTTATGTGAAAGTACTTTTCAGAAATTTTCCATACATGCTTTCCATTTGTTAAGCAGCCTCAGAGGCTGAGTCTTTATGATTCATCATTTCATTAGTCAATATATATGAATGTATTGCTTTATTCTGCCATCTAAACTCAGTCAAACAAGCTAATTATTCTAGAGTTTCTTGTGTTTTATTTTGTTTTTTAGGAGGAAGCAATTTATCACTTTAGGAGGAAGTAATAATATTCTTGAGAAAACACTCTTACTCAAAAAATATTACTTCCATAATAAAATTAAATAGCACAAATTTATTTGGATTTGAGTGAACAGCTCTAATAAATTATTACATCTGGCCTTTGATATAAGAGTCACTTCACTTCTTTTTTTAGAAATTAAATAAACTACTTAACTGATTTATTTATTATTTTTCTTCAAATTAATTTGTATGATTTATAAATTGATGTATAATATAATGATACACATAAGTATTTTAGAATATATATTATTATTAAGTAATTTATTTAGATTTAAAAAAAAGGTAAAATGTAATATATATAGAGTTGGAAAACCCCAAAGTACTTCATATATAAATGATTTTCAAATTTGCTTAGAGTTGGCTATTGCTTATGATTAAAATCAACACACATTAAATCCATTATTAATTTGTTGCAATAAATGATTTATTGTTAGAGATACAGGGAAAAATAAAATATAACTGATCTTTCTCTTACAGCACTCTTTATTAGCACCATTGCATTGCAGATGCTCTAAACTATATGATTCACTGCAGTTTTTTAAATGCATACAATTCGAATATCAAATTATAGAAAATAAAAATAAACCAGAAAGAAAAAATAGAGGAATTATTTTTTAAAAAAAAGGTGAAAACGTCAAATAAGCTAAAGGTCATGTAAATAAAACAAAATGGTTTATTTGCCTCAACTGAAGGCAGAAACGTAAGAAAATGAAATGTCGTAAATTATAGGCCAATAAAAAGGAAAAGGAAAAGGAAAAAAAAAAAAGGCAAAAGGTAGAGCTAAGCAGACTCAAGGTTTTAAAGAAAAAGGATTTATATGACTTATGTAAACTATACTATTAATCAAAGTATCAAATATTGATGGGAAAAAGGGGAAATTGTTATTGACATTATGAGTTGTAGGTGCATTATAAATGTCTTTCAACAATTTTTTCACAGACTAAAACAACTTTAAATTTTATTAACTCTATTTTATAATTCAATAGTTTTTCAACTTTATTATTAATTAATATACATTATACTGTGAGAATATGGTCAACACAATATTAAATTAAGGATGAATTTGTGCATTCATATAAAAATGTAATGACATCTCAATACTAATTTGTATTAGTAAAATAATAAATAAAAAATGGGTAAAGATGCATTCAGTATTCTGAATTATTTTTTTCATGTATACCCATATTATATTATGAAGAGTTCATCCCCATACAAGCTAGCGTTTCTTCTTGCTTTGTTTTGTTTTTTTTGAGGGAATAAATTTATCACTTTAGATGGAAGTAGTATTATTCTTGAGAACACACTCTTTCTCAAAAATATTACTTCCCTCCATCGAGAAAAGTGAAATTAATAGCATAACTAACAAAATTAAATAGCAAAAAATTATCTAGACTTGAGTAAAAAGCTATAATAAATTATTAAATATGATTTTTAATATAAAAGCTAGTTGACTTTTTCTTAGAGAGATTCAAGAAGTTACTTAACTTATTTATTATTTTTCTTCAAATTAATTTATCTAACTTATAAACTATATATAATATAACTCTAGCCAAAAAAAACTATATATAATATAATAATACACATAAGTATTTTAAAATATACATTACATTTAAATAATTTACTTAATTTTTTAATCTCATAAAAAAATCAACTAATTCTTGTACTAAAGGTAAGAGGTAGTATATAGGGTTGGAAAACCTCAAAGTACTAAATTGCATAGAGTTGGCTATTCTTATGATTAAATATTAACACATTAAATTCATATCCAAATCCTTGCAATATATGATTTATTGGTAGAGATATAGGGAAAAATAAAATATAACTGATCTTTCTCCTACAGTACTCTTTATTAGCACCACTGCAGATGCTCTAAACTATATAATTCAGTGTAGTTTTTTAAATGCATACAACAGGAATATCAAATTATAGCAACTACAAAAAAAACCAGAAAGAAAAATTTGGGAATTACTTTTTTAAAAAAAGGGCAAAAACATCAAATAAGCTAATGGTCATGTAAATAAAACAAAATGGTTTATTTGCCTAAACTGAAGGCAGAAACGCAAGAAAATGAAATTTTGTAAATTATAGGACAATAAAAAAAAAAGGAAAGAAGAAAAAGCTAGCCTTAAGCAAACCAAAGGTTTTAAAGGGGAAAAAAAATACTTTTATGCCTTATGTAAACCATATTGCTAACTAAATTATCAACTATATATCTGAAAAAGGGGAATTGTTATAAGCATTATAAGTTATGCATGCATTATAAATCATTTTCAATATGTTTCTCACAGATAAAAAGAAAAATTTAAGTTTCATTAATCTTATCTTGAAATTTAGCAGCTTTTCAATTTTATCCTTATTCAACATACATCATACCTACAAGAATAAAGTGAAGGCAATATTAAATTAAAGATGAAATTGTATATTCATATAAAAATGAAATGATGCCTCAATATTAATTTGTATTAGTAAAATAATATTTAAAAAAATGGGTGAATGTGTATTCAACATTCTAAACTATTTTTCCATGTACACCCTGCATCATAAAGTTGCTAAAATGGTACAATCCCACCCATCCCTAATAAAACCTTTTGTTTGACTATTTCGCGTTGAGTCGGTTGGTGTTTTGACCAAAAACAATCTTAGTTGGCAAAGAAATTCTTGAATAAACCTCATATGCCAGCCCATTTATGGTCTGACCAATAAAATTATAATAGCTCAAGTATTTTTTTTTATCCTTTATCATAAAATCTCAAGTTTTGTAATTTTTCTAAACAAAAAAAACTTTCGCATCACTTTCCGATCAATACAATTAAAGGGGGTGACCAAGAAAAATCTTGAATGGAAGAAAATTTGGTCAACTGGATTGATATATAGCAGCCCAAAAATTTGAATTACCAACGGAAAAGGAATTATAGTGATTTGGTCAAAAATGTTCTAGCATGAGTATCCTAGGAGCTTGCAGCAAACAAAAATTGACATGTTATAGTAACATGCATAGACTCATCACCCTTCAAGACAGCTTCCTAGAAAGGTTCTTCAAACCAGAACCTATACATTTAAGGATTACAGTGTGAGTCTTTGGATCTGGCTTTATAACGAACTTCAAATCCAAAAGCTCACTTATATTCCTTAGTGTTTCTATCCCATGCTGGGATAACTGTCCAACGCGAATCTTGGAAACATCTTGTGGACATAGTGCACACAGAAGAAACAGCAAGCCCTGCATCACCAAAGAATAATGTTACATAAAGAAGTATTTAGGAGCTTGGCCTTCTTTGTCTAAATATGCACCTGAACTACAGAAATAAGATTTCTTAAACCAATAACAACAAGCAGGCAGCGTTATTCCATTTAGCAAAATACGCTTATATGGATCAACCAATGGCATTGAACTGACAACTGACTATTCAAATGTTTCCTCTCTCAGAAAATGTTCATGCAAAATAGAATAAAAAAGATTGGCCAGAAAGATTGAAAAGGACCAGTTTTATTAAGAATTCAAACCTGATGCGTTGAATCCACGACTCCGCCCTGCTGGATCTCATGAAGTAAAGCATAAGCAGTTTGCTGACCAATCTCTTCTGGGGGTATTAGGCCTTTCTTCTCTTCGTCTGTGAAGTCAGAAGTTTCATCGGCACGATCACGCGAAACAGCAGTGTCAACAGAAATATAGCAACCAGAAGTAGTTTCCGCAACAAGTGAAATCCCATATCCAGGTGACCTGTATTATTAAGAGGACAAATCGCCCAAAAATAAGGTTATGCAGTCAGGCTTGGGATTTCTCAAATACCTAACAAATATATTAACAAAATGTAAAACTGAATAAAAAAAAATCATACTTTCCAGCCTGTGGGCCAGCTTTGTGATCCGTAAAAATGTGTACATCTGGGAGCAGACGATTGAAGATTCCCCGGGCAGCATGAATCATGCTGTTTTCAAACTGAGAAGACACTCTAGCAGAAAACGTAACTCCTCTAATCCTCTTAACCATACCCTCATCAGTCCAGGAAACTGCCTGCTAGGACAAATATGTAAGATCACAAATAAAATTGTATAATTATGAATTACATAGATTAGCAATAAATTTGGGTACTCACGGTAAGACTCTGAACAATAGGTACTGACAAAACAACTTCCCCACCACCATCTGGAGGAACTCCACGAGACTCTATTTTAAGATCCAAACGTTCAGAGGGGACACCAAAGCGTTTCAATATGTTCAGAGTGGTAGAGCGGAAAGCATCAACTGTTGGATCCTTAGAATCATTTGTAATCCCTGATAACATAATATTGAACAGTTATAACTAACGGATCATCTGGTTCACATCTCATCATTGTTGCTTTGAATCTTGCATAGCATTTAGATCATACGTTCATCATTTAGCATAAAAATCTATTGAACATTCATCCCTGTAATATAGAGGAAGATAGCAACTCATGCTTCAAATACAACAGCATATTATGCAACCATCATCAAGAGCCAGAGGAACAGAAATTAATAGCTAGTTTCTATAATTACACCATTCCGACTCTGTTTAGAGCCAAATAACAATCATGCACTCACAGGGTATAATGTCACAATATTATTACACACACACACACCCCAATTTCCAAAAAGTTTTCCAATGAAAGCAACAAAAGTCATTTCCTCAGCTTTCCTACGACCTCCTGATAACTTTTAAGACATGACAAAACCCTTCATTTTTATTTTTTGGTTGGGGGGTTTTTTGTTGTTTTTTTTTGGGGGGGGGGGGTGTTGTTTAATTGACCTAGCTTATTTCCCGAATTAACATCAAATTGCACTCAATCAGCAAAAGTTTCTGCTTACCAAACAAAGTCGTGCATATACACCATTCTGTTCTTTTTATCATTTCAAGGTCATTTGTAAAATGCATCATGTTTAAAAAGACACAAGAAATTACCTTTGAGTCTAATCTCGAGCGGCTTCTTTCCAAATAAAGCAAGAACGAGCAGTGGTTCCAAGTAATAACCAATGGAACGACTAACACCACAGTCATGAATAAGATTCTTCCCACCCATGACAATTCCAGGCTTGTACTTCAATTTAGTAGCTATCCATAAACACACCAACATGCCCAGTTGAATCAATTTTTCCCAGAATTTCAAAAACATCATATAAGGCAACAGGAAAACTGAAATTACCAGGTTCATTGATTTCAACATAGCTACCATCGGAGACTTTCTCAAGCAATCGAAGAAAAGAGACCTCGTGCTTCTGAAGACCCGGGAAGGTCTCGTCTGCGCGAATATCCTCAATAATAATCGAAGTACCTGAGAGAGTGGCCAGAACTAATCGTTGCCTGAAGCTCTGACATCCTTTTAGCCTCTTGTAATCCTTCTTCCCCATTCTCTGTTCCGCAAGGTTAAAAGAACCGAACCGAGCACTAAACAAACCAAGACAGTGGTTGAAGAATTAATTAGTCAAATCGAGGTCAACACGATTATATTAAAATAATAACATTTAATTGATAATTGTTATAAAAATAAAGAAAATTGAAGAGAGATAAGCAGAAGAGAGAATCGGGGAGGAAGGAAGGAGGGAGTAATTCTTGGTCATTTGTGTTCATCCTACAATTTCTTTATTTTTATAACAACAATATTAAAATGCAACGATTTTAATAATCCTTTGTTTCAAAATACTCATAAGTTACAATCCTTCACTAATGTAATTAATATTCATAAGCACAACTCCAACTGATTTATAAGCACAAAACTCATATGGAGATTTAATTCAAATCGTCGGGTTGACACACGGAAGAGCATGAAACAGAGAACAAGCACGAAGGAAAAATGCATCACACACAAAGGACAAGTACTTCAGTAAATAAACATGAACGGTGAGAGCGAGGGAGTGAGTTACTGGTTAATCCCCCCAAAATCAGATTTCTATTTCAAAAATCCCCCCAAAATCAGTCTCAACGTGACAGGTTAAAAATCGAAAGAAAAAAAAAAATACATGAACGGTGAGAGCGAGGGAGTGATTTACCTAAACCGACGGGGAGAGCAAAGGAGTGATTTTTGTGCAGAATTAAGGCGTCGGCGAGTTTCCGAGCACGAGAGCAGCAACGAACCGAGACTTCCAGCAACGACGAGCTTCAGATTTCAGAGTGGCGAGCACCGACCAGCAAACACGAGGCCAGCAACGATGAGCTTCAGATTTCAGAGTGGCAAGCACCGAGCAGCGAACGAGAGGCTTCCAGCTAACGCTACGGCACCAGGCGAGCACCGAGCAGAGTGGCGAGGACGCGAGGTGAGGGTGGGGTCTGGTCCATGAAGGGGCAGAGGGGCTTAGGGTTCTGCATGCGTTTACTTTTTTTAAAAAAGAAGAAATACAAAGAAAAAGTAAAACAGCATCATTTTACAATATAATACCACTTGATGAGTTTATTTGGTAATCATTTAAAAAATATTTTTACGTAAGTTGAGATAAAACTTCTCCCACGTGTTTATCTCAGATTGCGTAAAATCACTTTAAAAAGCTATTCTCAAATATAACCTAAATTTGATGTGTAGGTCGATTTTTTTTCCTTTACTATTCCGCACTCTCCACTCTTGCAAACTTCAGTAATGAAGTTGGGAGTAAATTTTAGAATTAATGTTTATAGGCATCGCAGATTCAGTTTCCAACAAATGCTTATA
The DNA here is from genome assembly GCA_006871305.1 of Vachellia collinsii. Lineage (NCBI taxonomy): Eukaryota > Viridiplantae > Streptophyta > Magnoliopsida > Fabales > Fabaceae > Vachellia > Vachellia collinsii. The sequence continues at coordinate 1,255 of QFDD01002379.1, read as the reverse complement.
CCCCGTTTGGTACATTAGAATTGAAGCTAGAGAAGTGGAAATGGATGTGAAATCCACAAAATAGGTTGTTTGATATACTAAAAGTCACTTTTATAGAAGTGACACTTCCACCATTTTAGGTTCCATGGCTTACCCTATAGAACTAGTCTCACTTCCATGGAAGTGAGATTTTCTTCCTATTATATCCTTCCTATTTTCTTCCATCATACCAAACATGTTTTATAACTCACTTCTAGTAGCAATTCCAATTCCAGTTCAACTTCCAATTCTACTTCCATTTTCAACAAAACCAATTCCATGTAATAAACGGGGCATTAAAGTTTTTCAATTCAATGCCAATTCCATGAGAACTGTCAATATTTTGAAAATGAACGGTTGAAGCCCTGGTTTTTTACCTTCAACCCTCTCGCTGATTTCTCTTAAAGTGACGGAAAATGGGTGTTGCTACGAAGCGAAAAACACTTTTGCCCCGTTTGGTACACGGAAGAGATTTTGATGGAAGTGGAAGTGGAAATGGAAGTGGAAGTGGAGGTGGAAATGGAAGTGGAAGTGGGTTCTAAAGTGTGTTTGGTATGACCATGGAAGTTGGATGTAAGTTTTAATTAAAATATTAATTTTAATATAAAAATACTAAAATACCCTTTTAACCAAAAAAAAAAAACTGTTCACAGACGCAAATCCTCGTCGCACAGTGCCTGCCTCAGTAGCCGTCGCAGATCGCCTCCCTCCGTCGCCGACGCAGATGGACTACCTCAGCCTCTGTCACCGTCGCAGATCGCCTCCCTCCTCTCTCGCCGTCGTAGATCGCCATTCGCCGTCGCAGATCGACTACCTTAGCCAATGCCTGCAACGGAGAAGACGCAGATGGCTGACGTAGTCTTCGTCATCGTTTGCCATTCGACCGACAGCAACCAACACCACCGGAAAAATCATCCTTGCACCGTGCTTTGTGCTCGCCTCCGTCGCGTCATGCTCACCTCTGCACCACCATTTGCGTCCTTGCGTGATGCTTACCGTCAAGAGATGCATGAATCAAACGGAGAGGGAGGCTGTCGAAGGGATTGAAGTCGATGGCTTCACCGGTGAAGAAGAGCTTGGGTCGAATCTGAGGTTGACGACTTCATGGCCGAAGGGATTGAAGCGATTGTCTGCAAGCATGAACAATGAGGTATGGCCGAAGGTACAACTCCACGGTACAGATCGTGTTTCAGAACACAACCATAATTGCTCCTGAGAACCATCCTATGCATATTCA
>QFDD01002378.1:0-24327 GCA_006871305.1 Vachellia collinsii | reverse complement strand
AACACAGCCTCTGAAGTTGCATACATGTCACGACCTATTATTTATGGTCCTGACTAAAAAGGCCTATGGCACTCTACTTATAAATTTCTTCCTTTCAACGAATTGTAGCTCCTTCAAACTCATCCTTGGGCTTGAATATCTCCTCTACATGCCTGAAAAAATGCAGAGAGTCTTGTTAAAGAATCAAACATTGAAATTCGAAGGCATGTACAGCTGAAAGAGATAATTCACTCATTTTCCTCTTGTGTCAATAAATATGCAATACATGGATTGATGTAGACAAAAGAGACTCAACTACACACAAAATAGGGTAAAATGAGTTACAAAATGCCTAAAATTAGGTAGGAAAAGCATGTAAATATTAGTATTTATCACTCCCCCACACTTAAACCTTTGTACTCCTGGACAAAGGCTTGAACCATTCCTAAAAACATATGAGCACAATCAAGAAGTTCAATATGCCCTATAATAGTTGCAAAACCAATTCAATTCTTATCCCCTAGGGAAGTGACAATAATAACATGAACAATGCCCAATAATTAGCTACAAAGCACAATGGATTCTAAATGTATAAACACTAGAGATTCACTCTTAGGGTAGAAGTGCTACCTCACTATCTCTTCTCATTGGGGTTCTTTTCACTCAACATTCAAGTAGAAAATATCCTACCATAAGCTTGTAATAGTTCTAAAATCTCCACTATTTATGCATAAATACGATGGATCAAGAGGACTTTATAGTTTGTAGTGATGGAAATAGGCGACATGGAAAGTATGAAATGAGGAAATAAGTGTTATGCATGTGCATGCTATCAATGATTGACTCACGAGTAACATTTAATCACCAAATGATGCTTCGTGAAGAATTATTTAAAATGCTTTATTTTTTCTATTTCAATTTTTTTTCTTCATTTCATTCATTTTTATCATAAGGTATTCTACTATATAGAAACTCCTCTTTTCTTCATGAATGCATTTGACTTTAATTCTATAAAGATATCTTAAGGTTTTAAAAGGATACACATTCATAACACTTAGCGAATGGCTCAAAGGGGTTAGCAAAGGATACAAAAGATGTGAGAGCTTGTGTTTGGGAAAGAAGGGTGTAGAAATGAATGCATCTATCATGTTCACTGCATTAAAACATGTTATGCTTTGACCAAGAACTGAAACAAGATCTAGAGAATGTAGACTACATGAATAACAACTCAGTATTGGAAATTCAGGCCCAAATTTATCCTCCCAACAAAAGTTTGTATCTCTACTGCTCATACATTAAGTTCTAAAGAACATGTACTATTCATAGGGCATCATAACGGTTATCACAAAGGCAAACCCTTAAGTGATGGTTAAATTGGTAAAGCAAAATTTTAGAAAGCATGCATGAATACCAAAAGTACTTGTTGGATCACAAGAAAGTCGCCCCCAAAGTTCAGAATTCCAAAATTTCAAGGTGGGAAACGTTTTCCAAGTTTTATGCAGTTAGATTAAATCAATAGGTCATGAAATTTACTTAAAAAGAGTGCAGAGGTAGTCAAAACTGTTTTTTCTATACAACAATGCTTTAAGCAAAGAGAAAAACACTCATGCAAGGATTCAAGCACCAAGTCGCGACTTATAGAGTTCATGTCGCGACCTAAATTGTACCAGAGCAAAGTTGAGTATCAGGGCTATTTAAGTTGCAACCTGAGGTAAAACAAGTCATGTCTTCAATCTAGCAGGCAACCAAAACATGAAAATTTCAAGACCTAAAAGGATAAGTCGGCAAAACTTCCTTACTATGCATCACAACACTAAAAATTTTGTAGCATGTAGTAGTTCATCACAAAGTTTGAACTTGAAGCGGTTGGATCTTGAAAGGAATAAGCAAAATGAACCACAAGAGATAATTCCTCCCCCCACATTTAAACACAGCAGTGTCCTCACTACACTAAGAATCAGAGGGAAAGAATAAACACAAAAGAGTACAAAAGGTAAAAGAGAAACAAGCCAACCAATTATTTGCATTTCATTAAGAGTCACAAAAGTCAAAGTTTAGCCATATAGCCGAAGTTCAGAAATAAAGTAAAATACAACCAAAGATAACAATGAAAAACAGAAATCACTCCTCTCTACCTACTCTACCTTCAGGTCCAACTTCTTTTTCTCCCGCTGCTTCTGCTCCTTCTCCTGTACCCTCCTCCTGAAGATTGGCTTGGTCCCTCTGGAAAGAAGGTGGTGGAAGGAATGGAATGTTGCCATAACACTGCTTTGAATCCTGGGGGAAGTTCACTTGGAGTGATTTGGCCATTTGCATCATTAAAGGATCCATGAACCTCTGTCTTCTGAACTTGTTGGCCATCATCTACTGGTTCAAGGATATAACCCGATCACTTAGAATGGCGATTTTCTCATTGAGCGAATTGAGGGTGATGTCATGATCACCCTCCTTAGTTTCCTCCTCTTGTTCCTCCACAGCTGGCCTCTTTCCCTTTATTTTGCTCCTACTTGATTTTGTAGCTTCAGAAGATGGCTTTGAAGCAATGAACATCCTCGTAGTGATGGGGACGAGCATTAAATATGTCATCTTCTCAACCATTTTCCTTGCTCTATGCAGGTTGGTGATGAGATGGGGAAACACGATAAAGCACTGAGCACTATTGACACAGTGCAGCATTTGATCCCAAGCAATCACCACCACATCTATCGGTTGTCCGGTCATGAGAAGATACAGCAGTACAGCACCCTCAATGGTGACATCATAAATGTGAGCAAGTGATAAGTGCATATTTCATCATGTTAATTCATATATTTTGGCATGGAAAGTAGAGATAAATAGCTTAAAATATTGAGTTTTTGATGAGCATAATGTTGCATGAAGCATGAGGAGATTCTAGGAAATAATTACTTTATTTAGTGAACTTGCTGTTTTGGGACTTAATTGTATTTTCTGGAATTGCAAGGATTGAAAGGGGATAATTACAGGCCAAATTTATTGCAGAAAGGGACCATGAGCTATGCTATGCATTTTGATTAATGAGCTTAGGATTTCTGTAGGTTAAAGGGGCAAAGAGTGACGGCTAGAGGCTGAAAAAGAGGAGAAAAAAATGCACATTAAAGAGGTTTAGGTTTACACCCTCATTCTTGTGGAGGAAGAGAGGTTTAGGTTTACACCCTCATTCTTCATATGCAGCCCTAGCACCCATTCCACTTCATCCTCAACCCTAAATTCATCCAAACCCTAGTTGTTCCAGAAGAGAAAACCCTCATCAACTCCATTGGTCATCTTTATCATCTGCAATACACAAATTCCAGATTTAATGGCTGATTTTTTTTTTCTTTCTTTCTTGATGTGTATTCAGCTACTATGAGTAGCTAAGTCTCCTTTGTGATTCCCTTGAGGTGTAGTAATGGCCTGAGCTCATGTTCTTCATTGGAGTTCTCCATAGCTCTTGGTTTTGGCATTTATCTAAGATAGTTTCAATTTGTTGCTGATGGAACCGTTCAGTGTCAAGCCTTCAAAAGCTTGATGGTTGAGCTAGAAGCTTGTTTAATTGACTTTGATGATCCTCATTAGAGTAGGATGAGCTAGAAACTATTTTTCATCTAGTTAGGTTGAACGTTTTTATTGATGTAATGGTAATTATATTTATGGATTGGAAGTAATTGAATGACTTTTTCCTTTGAGCTTCTTACTGCTATAATATTTCAATTGAAGCTTGGTTAAGATGTTTAATTGAAGTATTTTGAGGTTTGAATCTGGTGGTATCCAAGGTTCACCTCTAGGCTCAATTCATTGAACTCTTATCTTTATTGGAACTAGGAAGGCCAAATCTCAAGTTAAGGGGACTACATTTTATCATTGTTCATTTAATTCAAGATTAACTTTGAATTGCTCACTGTTTGAAATTAATTGCAATCTGTCCATTTTCATTGTTACAAAAAAAAAACCCTAAAAAGAATAGCTAGATTTAAATTCAGTTGTTTAATTGTTTTTCCAATTAGGTTTTCAACAAGGTTTTCTTTTTAACTTTGATTTCAACATTAATCTGTTTAAAAGCTTGAATTAAACTATGCACAAGCAACGACCTAGGTGTGCAACACTACACTACATTTTTATCACCTAGTATTTTGAAAGCCTATACGACGGTGATTTTAGCAAGTGGGTGGATGTTGTAACTCATGAAGTTGAGCCAGACTTTTGCTTCCTCATTCATGTACTTCCTCTCAAAAAACTGCTTATTGCCCCTCATGTTCCACCTTGCATTCTAGACCCCCATTACTGCAAACGTGGCCTCCCAATCAACAAGATTCAGATTTATCTTGAGGCGCTGAAACTGATAGCGTTCGACTGCAGGCAATTTGTAGAAGTGTCAGATGTTTGCATCATTGATAGTGAAGTCCTGATTCCGACAGCTTATCCCAAGTACACCTATGGTGGCAAAGTGTGTGTAGAACTCATGAACCAATGTCAGGTTCACCTGGGTCCTTTTCTTCATGAGTTCACCAAGTCCCAAATCCACCGCTTTCTGATAGAATCCAAACTGACAGGTCTCGGGGAAGTAACGCTCTTGGACTACCCCCTAATGCCAAACTTCTTCACTGCCTCAACCCTTGATAAATGGACCGGAGGCTCTTCCTCTGGATCACTTTCAACACGCAAGTTCCTAGTGCATACCATCTTCCCTTGAATAGAAATGCACAGAGCAACCAAGGCAAAACAAGAAAATCCTAGAGTAAGAGATAGGAAATAGAATGCTAGAACTAACTTATGGGGATTACCCATCCCAATCTATGGACCAATGCTACTCAATTAGTGATGAAAGGATTAAAATTTTTGGAAGAAAACTAAATTTGGTTATGAAAACACAGAGGAACCCTTTCTATCAATACAGGTCACGAGTTGTAAGGGTACTAGTCGCAACTTGGATTGTACCAAGAGCAGTTCTGTAGAAAATCAGAAGTTTAGGTTGCGACCTGAGTATAGTAAGTCACGACTGAAAACCTAGAACCCATGAAAATTGAGTTTTAAACCAATGATGCTTATGGGACAGCAGCATTTCATGGCCAAAACAGTCTCAACCCAACAATGAAGTTTTCAACAATGAAGTTGAACCAATAATTATAGTAGCATTTACAGCAAACCATCACCCTTAACTCCAAATTAAAACCTAAGAGAATGAAGGACTAACTATCTACAAACAACAAATGAAAAGAAATAATTACCTTAAGAGAATGGAGAAGAAAGTACTACAACAATGCAAAGGAAAGGGAAGAACTAGAGGAGATAACCACTCTTGAAACATGGCAAATGCAATGGGGAGGGGGAGGGGGAGGAGTATTTATAGAGAGGAGGAGAGTGATGGAAAGATGCAACTCTAGGAGTTGAAAGGTTGCAGCTAAAGGAAATGGAGAGGTTGCAGCATTTGAGGGGAGAGGGAAGGTAAGAAGTCATGACAGTTGCAGATGGAAAGTGAGGGGTCACTAGGGATTTTGATATAAATGACCTAGGGCTTCTGATATATAGCCTCAAGTTGCGACTTACAAAAATGTATGTCGAGACCTCTTAGGCTCCAGGTCGTGACCAAATATACACTAGGTTGCGACCTATGCGAAGAGAAAGAAAAGTGCCCAGCATTTAAGGTCTCGACTAAAATGATATAGGTCACGACTAGAATTGTACCGAGGTCATTTTGTCGTTTTACTCTTGATCAGCCCCCCTCACAAGTCTCCTAAACCACTTAGCCTGCCAAGATGCTCAATGAAACAATCTATCCTAACAAATCATCACTATATCCATGCAATTCAATAAACAAATTCAGATTTAAGCAATGAAAGATTAGGGAAGCTTCAAACATAGTATGGCAAGCTAGCAAAGTACGAAAGCCTTCCGTGACTTACCTCTTCCCTATACACAACTCAATGCAATGCTTTCTGTGCGGCTCGCATTCACGTATTGGACACTGAGTATCCAGATGGGTAAACGGAATAATACAATTAAGTGTGTGTTGGTGACAGAATGTAGTGGGCAAAATGGAAAACAGGGAAAGTTTATTAAATACAACAATGAGCAACAGAAAATAAGCCCTACTCTACTGGTACGTCCCTTTCAAAACTCAAGCACAATCACATGTAAAATAATGTGACAAGATGGAAAAACATGTGAGAAGTAAAAGGGAAACGAAAGGGACGTCCTGACATCAAGTTGGCTCAACCAGTTTTGAATAGAGCTTGAGGAGATGACCATTGCATTGAAAGATCTTATTCGAGGCCTCTTCCTTTACCTCTACCATTCAAAAGTCGTGTACCTTAACCACTGTGTAAAGCCTATCCTAGCTCATCTTAAATTTTCCCTTTTTGAATTTGAACCAGACTTGGTACCTTAACACTCTGTCTCCCTCCTGGAAATGCTTCCTTAGAATGTTGGAGTCATTGATGAGCTTGGCTTTTTGTTTGTATGTATTCGAGCTTTGGTAAGCATCGAGTCACAATTCCTCTAGCTCTTGAATTTGAAGAAGGTAATTCATTCCATCCTCCTCCAAGTCAGCATTGCAACTCTTCACAGCCCAATAGGATCTATGCTCAAGCTTAATCAGAATGTGATAGGACTTCCCATAAATAATCCTATAAGGTGACATACCGATTGGGATCTTAAATGCAGTGCGATAGGCTCACAAAGAGTCATCTAGTCTCAAGCCCTAGTCCTTATTGGAGGGCTTAACAATCCTTTCCAAAATGCACTTAATCTCTTGGTTGGATACTTCGGCTAAGCCATTGGTTTGAGGGTGGTAGGGGGTTGATACTCTGTTGGTCACCCCATATTTTGCCCACAAGTTATTGAGAGGCTTGTTGCAAAAATGAGTGCCCTGATCGCTAATCAAGACCTTGGGTACACCAAATCTACTGAGGATAATGGACTTCAAAAATTTGGTGACTATGGGGGCATCATCTTTCCGGGTTGGGACGGCTTCTACCTACCTAGACAGGTAGTCTACAGAGAGGAGAATATAAGTATAGCCGTGCGAAGGTGGAAAAGGTCCCATAAAATCTATCCCCCAGGCATAAAAAACCTCACAGAAAAGGATGGGTTGTTGTGGCATCTCATGTCTACGGCTCACCCACCCAAATCGTTGGCATGTATCACACACCTTGCAATAGGTCAAGGAGTCCTTAAAAAGGGTTGGCCAATAGAAATCGAAATCCAAAACTTTTCGAGCTATTTTCTTAGCCCCAAAGTGGCCCCCATAAACGGTATTATGGCAAGCCTCCAATATAATCCTTACTTCTTCCTCAGGGGTGCACCTCCTTATCACTTGATCTGAGCACATCTTCCACAAATACGGTGCATCCTAAATATAGTATGAAGCTTCACTCTTGAGATTTTGCACCTGAAATGATGTCAAGTGAGAAGGGATTAGTGTTGTAGCAAGATAGCTAACTAAATGTGCAAACCATGGTTGCGTAACAGCTAAAACACATAGAGACTAATCAAGAAATGAATCACAAATCATATCAAAATTTAATACTCACCTAGTGTGGAGGGGCAGTCTACTAAGGTGATCTGCAACTTGGTTTACATCCCCAGCTCTATCCTTCACTTCCAAGTTGAATTCTTGAAGCAATAGCATCTATCTCAAGAGCTGGGGCTTCGATTGCGGCTTGTGGAAAGGTATTTGACAGTAGCTTGATCTGTATACACAACCACTTTGGAAATGATGAGATATTGTCTAAATTTATCAAGTGCAAACGCAATTGCAAGCAATTCCTTTTTAGTAGTTGTATAGTTTTTCTAAGTAGCATCAAGAGTTTTGGAGGTATATGCTATTACTTTAGAAACAAAACCATCCTTCTGACCAAGCAATGCCCACACACTTAAATTAGAAGCGTCACATTAAATTTCAAATGGAAATTCCCAATTGGGTGAGGGCAAAATAGGAGGTGAAATCAATCTACTCCTCAACTCACTAAATGCATGCTCATTAGCAAAATTAAAGAAGAAATCAACATCTTTGTGTAATAACTTGAATAGAGGTAGAGCAATTTTACTAAAGTCTTTGATGAACCTCCTGTAGAACCCCACATGTCCAAGGAAGGATCTCAACTCTTTCAGGATGGTGGGGTAGGGCAAAGAGGATATCACCTCAAGTTTTGCTTTGTCTAACACTATGCCCTTTTTAGAGATCAAGTGTCCTAACACGATGCTATGATCAACCATAAGTGGCATTTTTCATAGTTCAAAACCAACCTTTTCTCAATACACCATGCTAGGACCTTGTCAAGACTTTGCAAACATTCATCAAAAGAGTTGCCATATATAGTAAAATCATCCATGAACACATCCATGCATTTTTCAATAAATTCAACAAATATAGATAGCATGCATTTCTGGAATGTGCCAGGGGCATTACAAAGACCAAGTGGCATTCTCTTGTAAGCATAGGTACCGAACAGGCAAGTGAAGATGGTTTTGTCCTTATCTCTAGGGTCTATAAGAATTTGAAAATACCCCAAGTACCGATCTAAGAAACAAAAATGGCTTTTCTCCACTAATCTCTTAAGCATTTGATCAATAAATGGCAAGGTAAAGTGGTCTTTTCTAGTGGCATCTTTCAGCTTCCTATAGTCTATACAAACTCGCCAAGAGTTTTGTGCCCTAGTGGGAATGAGCTCGTTATCCTTATTTTTTACAACTGTGATTCCACTCTTCTTTGGCACGACTTGTATCGGAGAGACCCACTTACTATTGGAGATGGCATTGATAATGCCGGCTCTCAATAGTTTATCAACCCCCCTTCTAACCACATCAAAAATTAGAGGTTTAATCTCTGTTGGCTTTGCTTAACTGGTTTGGAATCCTAGGTCAATAAAATTTTATGAGTACACACAGTGGGATCCAACCCCTTTATGTCAGACAGTTGCCACCCTAAAGCCTCTCGATTCCTACTTAGGACACTAAGCAAAATAGCCTCTTTACTATCATACAAAGAACTTGAAATTATAATAGGCAATTTATTTTCACTGCTCAGGTAAGCATATTTCAAGTTAGGGGGCAACACCTTAAGTTCTAAGGTAAGGGGTTGGACAATAAAGAAAATCAACTTTAACCCATCAATGGAGTTCGAGATACTTCCCCTTAGAGACTCTTAATGTATGCACTTGTCTGAACTGTGTTGATTTGCCTATTATAATTTCAGCTTCTTGTAATGCTACACCAGACCCGTGTTGGTTCAAGGAAGCAACTTTCACGGGTGATCATGTCTTCACACCTACATCACCACTAGATATTAGTTCATTTAAGAAACGTAAGGTATGAGGTGTAATTCTATAGTGTGTGGGAATAAAAGTGGTGGAAGAAAGAGGTGGCCCTTCAACCACATTGTTAATCACTAAAGCTGGAAGGATTTGAGTCTGAGATGCTGCTCCAGGACTCCCAGCTAGGTCGCAACTTTTCATCTCCATGTCGAGACTAAAAATGTACTGAGAGTTCTTCTTGGCAGGTGGAGTTATAGGTCGCAACTTCCTAGCCTCTAGGTCCCAACTTTGGACCTCTGGTGCTTGTGTTTTCCTATTTAGCTCCACTTACTATCTTTTTATCACCTTGATAACTTGCAGAACCAACTGGGACTTCCTTTCTACAAGCAATGTCATTTGTAAATGCAGGCAACGACTAAAAATCAAAAGGAAAAGAAAAATCTTGAGGCACAGAAAGCATGCTGTCAATTTCAAGAGAATTAACACATGACACATCATGACCATAAGAATTAGAAAATGAATAAATAGAAGATAGGGAGTCAAAATAAGCATCATATGCACTCAAGGACAATTCATGCTCGTAGACTCAAGAAGTTTTGAAGAGGCATCAAGCAATTTAGGTGAATTCATGTTACAACCATCATGCATGTTCATTTCATGCTCATCCCTAACTTGCTCCACAGCTAAATCAATGGCATTTAAACCCATGAAAGCAGCATTATTGAAAGGATATCGAGTGGCTTTATTCATGTTGAATGCGACCACATGATCCCCTACCTACATTGTGATACAATTATATTTCATGCTTATAATAGTCTTAGAGGTTTGAAGGGAATGTCTCCCTAAGATAAGGGTGCTCTCATTAACTAGTTCATTAGACATGTCCAGCACATAGAAGTCAGCGGGGAACACTAGGTCCTTAACCTGAACTAGGATATCCCATATGATTCTCTTGGGATACCTAATAGATCGATCTACTAATTGAAGCACCACATTGGTGTCCTTGAGACCATTAATACCTAGAGTTGAATAAACTGACCAGGGCATGACATTAATTGTAGCCCCTAGATCCAACAATGCCCCCTTAATGTAAACTTTCCCTATGGTGCATAGGATGGTGTAAGATCCTGAGTCTTGGCATTTTATTGGTAATTCTATCTTAAAGAGGGAAGACACATTGGAACTGACCTGAATTGCACATAGATTTCAAGTTTGTTAAACAATTTATATGTATCAATTGCAAATTCAAAGTTAGATTTTTGTTTACCATGAAAAAAAGCTTTAGGTGAAGGAAGGTCTTTAGAAGTTACCTCCTTACATGTAGGCACAGAGGCTCCCTGCATGCTTGACTCCGCATTTTCTTCCCTTTACTTGCCCTTATGTGCTGCTCCTGTTGCTGTGTTGTCATCCTCTTGTGCTTCTTCTTCAGGTTCAGGCTCAAGCACATGGATTTGATTTTGTATGATTCCCTCCTCTTGCATTCTTCTCTTCAGCATGAGCTCCTCCTCCTTGGAGCTTTCAGATTTCACCAATCTGATCGGGGAGAGTGGAGAGCTAGTCATTGGTTGACTAGATTTAGCATTTACATTTCTTTCATCCTCAAAGTGAACTATCCTCACACTTCTTAGGGTGATAGCATTGAGGGATTTGGGGTTTATAATAGCGTTAGATGGAATACTACCCCCCATCTTGGCTTGCATGTCGATGACAGTGTTGGAGAGCTGGGTCAAGTGGCTTGTGATCTCACCATTCTTCAATGTAAATGGTTCCATCTTTTTGCTGCCATTAGAGTTATCTTTCTGCATTCCGTGCAAAATTGTGGTGACAGAGGCAAACCTATTATCACATTCCTTTAGGCACCCCTCAATATTGGTCATCTATGCTGCCAAGCTTTTCAGAAGTTGAGAAGTTTCATCCACTCTAGGCGGCTATTGATGAACCATATTGTTGCTCGATGTGGGTATTGTAGCTCGAGAATGACCTTGGTAGCCACTTGATGAAGCACCGGCTTGATGGAATTGATTTCCTTGCCTACCTTGGAATTAAGTGGGTCTGTTGGTTACCCCACCCCACTTGAACTTAGGATGATCCCTCCACCCTTGGTTGCAGGTGTTAGAGTAGGGGTCTCTTTGTGAATATTGCCCATCTCTTCCTTGGAATAGAGCATTAATGTCCTTCACAGGCCCAAGGCAATTTGAGTGAGGTGCATTGGAGAATCATAGTCTTCACAAGTGGAAGCCACCATAGCAAAGGATTGAGGTTTTGTGGGTAGCAAGCTCTTAATTGTGCTTGTAAGCCTCAACATATCTTGAGCAAGTTTCACCAGGAGGGGATCTCTATCAGCCTTATGATCCCTGAGGTCTTTAGGGCTTGCATGTTGTCGATTCAAAGCAAAAGTCCTAATTAGTTCCTATACAGCCCTAGGCTCAATATTCTCTACTAAACCATTAGCAGCGGCATCTAAAACTTGAGCATAATAGGTTAGGAGTCCATTGTACAAATATTGGACTAAATGCTTCTCTAGGATTTGATGATTGGGGTATCTAGTGAGCATCTCTTGGAATCAACTCTGATACTCAAAAAATGATTCATATGCTTCCTGCTTTGCAACCGATATCTCCTTACGGGCAGTTGAAATCTTAGTGGAGGGGAAGTACTTGTCCAAAAAGGCTTTCTTCAAGCTGGTCCACAATTCATAAGCATTGTCAACGTAGAGTGGTAGATTCATGTACCATTCCTTAGCCTTCCCTTCCAAAGATAGATGAAAGACTTTCCACATCACATCATCAATATTGGCCCCTACAGACTTCATGGACATGCATTGCATGTATAGCGTCTGGAGGTAGAGATAAGGATTTTCACCTGCAAATCCATGGAACTTAGGTAGTTTAGGTATCAATTGACCCTTTATTTTAAAATCAACATTAAAAGTAGGAAAAACACCAGGCATAGGATCAAAGTTGCCATCAGATTGTGTTAACTATTTAATAGTTTTACCCCTAGGTTGGCCATTAATTATGTTATGTCCATTATTTTCTCCTTGGTCTTCATGACATTCCCATTATTAGGTATATTATGATTTCCATTGCGATTCCCAAGACCACCAGGTGGGGATATTTCAGCCATGATTTCCTCGTCTAACTCCTCACTCTCACTGGATGAATGGGGAGGGTTATGCAGAGTAGGTGTATTAAGGGGTTCAGTTTCTCTCCCTCTTCTACCTCTACCTTCTCTCTGCATACAAACACTTTTAAGTCACACACAAGCAAGACTCAAAGAAAATTGTTGTCAAAACAGATATTTACCAAGTATTTGAATCAAAATGAATGCAAACTCAATGAATTTAAATAGTGCTCAGTGAGTTTGAGGTGTAGTAAGTGCTATACACTCTCAAAAGTATTTGGAATTACAAAAATTCCAAATCAAAATTCTAAACCGATTTAAATCCTTTATAAACATCCTTATACATTTATATGTTCTTACATTGCCAAAACTCAAAACTTCATCAAAGCCCTATCCTAAAAAATATTCTCATCTAAAAAAAAATACTACTATCAAGAGGAGAAAAATACCTAGAACAACTTTCATGAAGAAATGAAAGTGAAAATGAGAGGTTTTGCTTACCAAAATAATCTCTAAAACTTGCCTTAGGAGAGCTCCTCTGGTTGACAGAGAGAGAGGAGGAGACGGAGGGAAAGAAGAAGGAAAGGGGGGAAGGGGTGTGGGGTGATATATAATACCCCTCGATGACCAACACATGATCACTTAATGCACCATTGCTTGATAAAAGAAGTTCGCCGGGGTGAAGATGTCTCGAGACTTGAACACTCGCTTGAAATTGGACATTGGCCATGGCAAAACCAAATGTTGGTTGTGGTGAAATAGACCCAAGAGAAAAATTCTGAAATGAATGCGAGATCGCCACGACAAACCTCATAGAGAGCAACCTTCGCTGCTTGATGAAGGATCGCCACGGTGAAACCCCAAGATGGCCGTGGCGAACTCTCCCTTAGACATAGAAAACACATTTCCCAGCATACAAGGGAAGACTTTAATCACAATAACTATGTTTGATCATAATTAACTCCAAATTAGAATTTAGGATGTTACAACCAACTCCAAATTATGAGTGGGATAATTCTCTTCATGTGATCTTAATTGCCTTTAGGCATACGCTACTATTTTGTTGTCCTGTATTAACATACATCCCAAAACCTTTAAAGAGGCATCATTATAGATCGTATAAGTTTGCATCAAATATAAAATAATATGAAATGGAGCATAGTCAATGTGATTTTTAACTCTTTGAATGCCAACTCGCACTTTTCATTCCATATAAAAGGTTGATCCTTCTTGGTAAACTTAGTTAGAGGCATTGCAGTATGAGAGAATCCCTTAATGAAACGATGATAATAACCTGCTAAACCCATGAAACTACACACTTCAGTTATCATCTTAGGAGATTCCCACTTCAAGACTATATCAACCTTGCTATGTGTCCTACGACATCTAGTTCTAATATACGAGCTTGTTAGGGACTATATTGATCCTAGATATAAAATACCAATTCACTTTGTATTCTAAATTTATAATATTTTTTGGGTTAAAGGGAAAATTTTCCTCGGAATTGCACTAAATGTCTGGAAGCTTTTTGAGGGCTATGTTGCCCCAGACATGTATAAAATGGTACAATATTACCCTAAATCTAACGGATGCAAATAATCAACTAATAGTCAACTAATGTTTTATTCAATCAAACAAATGGTCAATTAACGGAAAGGACAACATTGCACAGTTTTCTACACTTTTAGGGCAATTTTGCCCCTTAACCCGCTTTTCCTCCAAAGTATTCTATTAGTTGCACATATTAAGAAGTTTCCATACAAATATAGTTATGATGAAAGATGACAACTAACTCATATTCTTTACAAATAACTAATTTAACTAATATTTTTAATATATTCAAATTAGGTATATTGCTCTTATATTAAGGAATGATTGAATGAATGTAGCCAGTTTTTTGCTCATTCTCTATCATATCATTTTTCACTTATTCCCTCCCTCATTCATGTTTCCATAAACAAATGCATTTTATGAAAATAAATTGCATTGCTTACATATTTATTTATTTTAACTAATTTTAATCAACTTTTCCAATTGTGTAATTTAGTTATTTGAAATTTATATTTTGAATTGGAGGAATTAATAATTTTGTTCTCTACTTGATGACTTTTCTCTTATTTAAATTATTTTTCACTCATTCCCTCCCTCACTCACGTACTCATAAACAAATGCATTTTATGAAAATAAATTGCATTGCTTTACATATTTATTTTTTTAACTAATTTTAATCAACTTTTCCAATTGTGTAATTTAATTAGTTGAAACTTATATTTTGAATGGAAGGAATTAATAATTTATTTCTCTGCTTGGTGATTTTTTCTCTATTTAATTAGTTGAGTTCTTATTGAAGCTTCAACTTTCTGTCTGAGTATATTTATTTTCAATGTAATTTTTTAAGACAATTATTCCAATATTTTTTAAAAATTTGTTTTCAAAAATAATTTTAAAATGTAAGAAAACGAAATAGAAACAAACAAACAAGCCGTATGTTCTCGTCATCTAACGGAGACCGGGGCGGTAAAGAGACGATTATATAAGTAATGACCAAGACTTTACATGTGGTGGGATCGAAAGTAATTACGAAGCCCTGCCTTCGCCGTTATCTTCGTCATTCTGGGCGATAGCGAGGGCGACTAAAAGCAATAGAAAGAGATCCTCTTTACACTTCTCTGATTTCTCTGCACTTCACCTCCCGCTTCCGTGCAGAAACGCTCGCCGATTCTACTCTCCGAGTATGTTCCTCTCTCTCTCTCAAAACTCACCCCTGTTACTGTGCCCCACTGCTCCCTTCACACCACCGCCAATGCATTCAATTTCACTTCTAGAAGAATCGTTTTTGTTTGTTTTATTTTGTCCCTTGGTTCCTTAATTTCATATTTTAACTTGGAAATCTCTTTATTGAATATATAATTATCCAGCAGGTTTCATGATTTTCGGTGGTTTTTATTTGATTAATTGTCAATTATCGTCTGTGTTTTTCAGAGTTGAAATTCTATGTAGAGAACAACTTACGAAGTTGTATTGCTGCTAAATATGTTTCACTGATCATATCCTCTTCGTTAAGATGTTTCAATCTTTGCGCAATTTCATACTTCGGCCCTGCTAATGACATTTATTCCATATTTTATTGCTTGCTATTATTATGCTAATATCTACGTAATTTTTGTTTTATTTTTTCTATTTCAATTTATGTTTCCCAGAACTTGCTTCGACAAAGGAAGTCTAGACGTAGCTTATGATCCCTGAGTAATTTATGTGCTGCTTGCTAACTTCGTGCAAGTGGCTATGTAACTTGAATGAAGTCAGTTTGAAGCATGAATGAAGAAGTGGTTGATGATGTAACACCAGTGGAGGTGGTTGAGGGTGCGACACATCAGAGTAAAGAGGATGAGTATTCACTGAAATCTGAAAGCTGCCCATTTTTCAAAACCGAAGAAATTCTGGCACCCGCCGAACATGACTACTCCCAGATCCCACCGCAGGAATATGATGATATTGGACAGGATAAAAATGTTGCCAAAGCTATCAGCCCTGCAACTACATCAGTACATCCGCATATTGAGCAACTTTTTGCTGGTGATGGTTTCATGGTTGAAGAATTAACGTTGAAAAGTTACAATGGCTCAAGTTTAGATATTGGCACATCTAACAGACGGGAGGGATTTTATAGTAGGCAGAGCCAATGGGGGCATCTTTATCAGCTAACTGGTGATTTAGGAGCTGGAAATTCACGAAGTCATGCTGCAAACAGAAATAATGTTCTGTCTACTTCTAATGCCTGGGTGGATGTTAGGCCTGCATCTTTCTTGGCTAAAAAATCACTCAGTGATGATCAGAGCGAAGTCATAGAACACTTGACAACAGCTGAAAAAAAAGGGGGTGCAGGTGATGTTCATGGAGGAATACGAACAAAAATTATATCCAAGTCAGGATTTTCTGAGTATTTTATCAAGCATACATTGAAGGGTAAGGGTATTTTATGTAAAGGTCCATCTTCTGACTGCTTCCATGTTGACTCTAAAGATCTGGGTCAGATGCAAGTTGGCATTGCTACTACTCAGATGGATTCCAATGGGTCATTGATCTCTGCTTCCAAAACCGAGAAGTCTTCTTCTTTTAGTGCTACTGCGCCAAGATCTGATGGGTTTGACTGCAATGGCGTGACTCTAAGAGAGTGGCTAAAAGCTGGGCAGCAAAACGTAAGCAAAGCTGAGCGGTTGCATATATTTAGAAATATTGTTGATCTGGTTGAAAGTTCTCACTCTCAGGGAGTAGCATTGGTTAACCTGTGGCCATCTTATTTTAAAATGCTCCCATCAAACCAGGTCAAGTATCTTGGCTTACCTATTCACCTACAGATGTCTGAAAGTGCTGTAAATTCTGAAATTCTTAGCTCAGATGATTCTTTAGTTAGAAAAAGGGCATCAGATCTTGATATGTGGTCAAAGAAACAAAAATTTAATGAGAATGTGACAGTTACTGGGAATTGGAGTCAGTTTTCTCCAAGATCTGACATGTATTTTCAAACTGCTAGTGATAGTAAAGTCAATGCAGTTGGACCACAGAGAATTTCTAGCATCCCTTGTATGTCTAAGGTAGGCGAATTACAGTTGACTTCTCTAAGTGAAAGGTTGGAAAACACATGGTATACAAGCCCTGAAGGAGGCTGCACTAGATCATCAAATATCTACTGCTTGGGTGTCCTTCTTTTTGAGGTGTGTAAAAAGTTGGTGAATGTGCTTTTTCATTAGTCAGATGCGATTTACTTGTGTTTTTTGTAATGTTGATTCTTCTAACTTGATTCTTATTTCCCCATGAGATTTTGTTTGTTTGGAAACTTGACCTTTTGCTTTAGTTGTGTTTCTAAATAAAATAAAATCTTAAAGCCAACAGCCCCCACACAAAGAAGCTGCTTTTAGCATTTAGCACCACTCATGACTATTCAAGGGTAGCTCAGCGAGTAACAAGTCATTAGATCCATAAATGTGAATTGTAAGTGTTCCTAGCATAACTCATCATGGGATACTTGAAGCATGGGTGGAGATAGAAAATGATAGGGTGGTATTTGTGCTGGAATGTTGAGTGATGAAGGAATAACAAACTTAATAATTCTTGGAGAGTTGGCTTTTCAAAACTTGGGAGAGTCATTTTCTTTTTATTCTCTCCTTTTCCCTACTGTATTTAATCAATCCTGCCCTTTGCTTCTTGTTTGGATGGGGGGTTATTTTTCTTATTCCTAGCCTATAAACAAATGTTTCCGTCAGTTTTCATATCAGAGCACTACATTGCTCTGGGGTGGTCAACACAAGAGTAGAGCAGTGAGTGGAAGCATCGACAAATGAATTTCATGAAATGAAGGAAGAGAATCATTGATTGTGAGAGTGATGATGGAGCCTTGTGAAGAGGTGATAGAAATGAAGAGCTTGTGTCATAGCGTAGAGAAATGGAAGGAAATTGTAGAAGAACATCAAACTTCTCAAGACTGGGTCTCATGAAGGATCAAACATTTCGTTTGTGAAAAAGGATGGGAACCAATTAAAAAGACTTGGACTACTCATGTTTACCAATGATTTATTGAACATGGATTTAGGGAAATTTGATATTATTTTGGGGTCTAGTTGCACAAACATTTGGGCCGCATTATGCTGGGCATGGAGAAGCAATTTATGGTGTTTTGCTACCAAAACCAAACAACAACAACAATATCAATAAAACCTTATGCCACTAGGTTGGGGTCAGTACATGTATCACATGACACTGTTCTTTTGATAAATTATTTACCATAAGATCTCGCTCAATAACTTCAATTATGCATTTTATTAAGTCTTTCTCTATCCCTTTTGAAAGGACTTCATGTTGCATGAACAACCGTGCGCATTCATTTCTCTTATTTGAATGTGTCTGAACTTTTTCAAACAATTTTCTACCTTTTTGACTTTTTCTCTTCAATAGATGTTCATTGTGAATCTCATCTTTTCTTATATGATCACACATCCATCTCAATATCTTCATCTTAGCTACCATCATCTTATGCTCATATTGTCCCTCTAAAACCTAACATTCACTACCATATAGCGTTAATGATCTTATAGTAGTGATAAAACTTCCTTTTTACCTTATTATGTACCTTCCTATCACAAACAACTTTAGTAGGCTTTCTCCGTTTAAACCACCTAGCTTGAATTATATGGTCACCATCTCCATCAATTTTGCTATCTATTTGAATAGTTGATCCCAAGTATCTAAGTTTGGCCACTTGTAGGATTATTTGATCTCTCAATTTAACCTTCAAATCACTTCTAACTCATCTCTTGTTTTCAAAATCGAAATGCATATATTTTGTCTTGATCCAACTTAGGTGAAAGCCCTTGGACTTCAGGTCATGTTTCCTACAGAGAGTGTTGATGAGCCCAATTTGATTTGGACTAGCCCTCTGAATTTGTAAAGCCAAAAGCATTGGAAGAGATCAAGAGAGGATGTAGGGACTGATGAATTTTGATGATGTCTCTGGCGAATCTGTTCTAGGCTAACTTTTTTTCCATTCATGCAAATACATTTACAACGAAGCATTAACTAGTTCACAAAGATTACAAGCATACATAAAATTATAACTTCCATACTTGGTTTACACCCTTACTTTACAAGCTAGGAAGCCTTACCCCCCTTTTGTTTCTTCATCTGTTTCTTACTGTATTTAATCTATAGTTCTATACTGCATTGCTTTTCTTGTTGGGGCAGATTGTTTTGCTTTATCCAATTTAATACTGAGGTTTCCAGAATACTCGCACAATCCCATTGACATTACTATTTAAATGGCTGCCAAGTGTTTACTTTGTTAGGAATCCCATAAGCTTTCTCTGTTAGTGCTTTACTTAACTCCCTTTCATTTATATTTTCCCCCTTCTGAATCGGTTAATCACATTGGATGCTGGACTTGCCACTTACTGATATTTGTTGCATTTGGCTCTGTGTCTTCTAAGGTTTTTCTTTCATATTTAATTGTTTTTTACTTCTGTGGCTGCTTCATTTTAAATCTAATGAAAATGATTATTGAGTATTAAGTTTTATCTTTTTTTCAATCATTTATTTGGTATAACCAAAAGTAGTTTGATTCATAGTAAGCTTTGACTTCTGAAAGACCTTTCAATGACTAATATATTTTATTCCATCTTAATTCTCAATCAAATCTTGTTGATAAATATTTGAACATGATGTTGTGAACTGAGAAATTTTGATCATTTCTTCCAGTTGCTTGGCCATTTTGACTCCGAAGGAGCACATATTGCAGCAATGTCAGATCTTCATGAGAGGATTCTTCCTCCAGGTTTCCTTTCTGAAAATCCCAAGGAAGCTGGATTTTGTCTTCTGTTGCTACATCCCAACCCATCAGCACGTCCAACTACGAGGTAATTTTATCTCATGGTCAGTAACAGATTTATTTCAAGCATTTTCGTTTTGTGTGTCTATTAGTTTGATTTTTATAGAGTGCTTTATTTATAAGACGTAGAAACCTTTTGAGTGAAACAATTTCTTCGTCCTTGAAAGATGAAAGTCTCAATTTGATATCAATTTCATTCATTTGAAGAGTGTTCTATCTTCAATATTATGGTTATGAGTTCATTAGCATGCATTTACAAGATATGGGTGGTGTGAATCAACATGAAGCTAATACGGCCACCAAACTGTCTAGTTGCCATTGAAATTTGCCATGATGGGTGACCAAAACTGTATTTTGCTATGGCTTCTTCATGTGGTATGATGCTTTGTCAGCTAGGCACCTTGCGACTGTATGAGCTTTATGTTGGGTGAAGTCACACATCTTTCTTAGCTATCAATTAGCAGGTCAATATGAGAAAGATATCCATGATAAAATACTTTTTGGAGGAGGACTGAAATTAGACATTCAAATTTTGGAGGACTAAATTAAGATAAGATGTATAGTGAGGGCATATTTCTCTCAGTAGTGAATACAGATGTGGGTATGGTTTAAGTAAATATGTTGTTAGTCCTTTAGTTGTTGACCTTAAATCTGAGTTAAGCACGCTTATGCTTTTGTGAACTCATAAATAAATTTTGTTGTACAACAGGGAAATCCTACAATCTGAAGTGATAAATGGATTGCAGGAGGTTTATAGTGAGGATAAGTCATCAAGTATTGACCAAGAGGATGCAGAATCAGAGGTACTGCTGCATTTCCTCAATTCATTAAAAAAGCAGAAGCAGAATGATGCCTCCAAACTGATTGAGCAAATCAGGTGCTTGGAATCAGATATTGAAGATGTGGAGAGAAGGCATAACTCAAGAAAATCTTCAGTTTTGCCTGGCTCTCAGAATAAATCAACTTGTCTGAAAGAGAGTATGCCCCTTGACAGGGAATCTTTGCATTTAGAAATGCTTCCCTCAACTCCCTCAATCACTAATGGAAATGAATTTAGATTGATGAAAAACATATGCCAAGTTGAAAGTGCTTATTTTTCAATGAGATCCAAAATTCAGATTTCTGAAACAGGGTCAGCAACTCACCCAGATCAAGATTTACTTAGAAATCGTGACAACTGCTACTTGACTAGAAAAGATGAACGTAGGCAGGGAAACTTAGATCCTATGGGAAGTTTTTTTGATGGTTTGTGCAAGTATGCCCGTTATAGTAAGTTTGAAGTCCGGGGCGTGCTAAGGAATGCAGATTTTAACAATCCTGCAAATGTAATCTGTTCCCTAAGTTTTGATCGGGATGGGGATTATTTTGCAGCCGCTGGAGTTTCAAAGAAGATAAAAATTTTTGAGTTTAATTCACTTTTCAATGACTCTGTTGATATACATTATCCAGTAGTTGAGATGGCAAACAAATCAAAGCTGACCAGTGTTTGCTGGAATAACTATATCAAGAACTATTTAGCCTCCACAGACTATGATGGTGTAGTCAAGGTTTGTATATCTTGCATATGAGACACCATTTGAATGATTGTTTTATCGTTGGCAAACAATCTTTGGAGGCATCCATTTGTTAGGCGGAATTGGTGCAGCTCTTACCAAAATGCAGTAATTTTTTTAGGATCTATAGTCTACACACTCGTTCACTTGTATGTTTAGGCAACACTGCTTCTGAATGCAAAAATACCAATGTTTCTCAAGATTGATGAGTCTTTTCTGAAACTTAACATTTCCAAAGCTGATTAGTAGATTGTTTATACTTGCCTTGGGTTATTAATTCTTTACGTGATTCTCTATGTTGCACTTAGGATTATATCATCTATCTAAGTTTGATATTATGTCCTAAATGGATGGATGGGTTTCTTATATAATTTTATCTAGTTCTCTAGGAATTATTGAAACTGGTGCTTGACTCAGATTTTGTGTTACAAATAGACGATAAAGCTGTTCATTATGAATTTAATACATGGGTACTTCATTGTCAGATTAGTAAAAATAAAAAGCGGATAAACATACATTATTTTTAAATGCTTTTTCAGCTATGGGATGCTAATACGGGTCATGAGTTCTCTGGCTTCACTGAACATGGAAAGAGGGCTTGGTCTGTTGATTTCTCTCCAGTATGCCCTACAAAATTGGCTAGTGGAAGTGATGACTTTTCTGTCAAGTTGTGGAGTATCGGTGAGGTAAGCTTCCTTTTGCTTGTACAAGCATAAAGTCGGTGTGCATCTTTTACATGAACCATTGTTGTTCCTTCAGTTTTTATGATCCTGAGGCACAATAAGAAAATTAGAAAATTGATACTCTCTGTTATCCTGTCATAAACATCAAATTCGTGTTGGACAAAAACAGGACTGTTTTATCACTGTAATAGGATATATTTTCCCCATTTCAAGAATATATCAAAGGTACAAAATGCATTATTAACTGGTTATTCTCAAACTGTAGATAAAACTGCAGGTGAAGTATTTGAGCTTTCTTAACCAAAACTTGGTAAATACACAATGAGATGGACTATGAAATGGTCAAATCGCATGGCATTCTACTATGTTTAGAGAATTTCAATAGTGTTACTACTTTATTTGAGCTTAAGCTACTAACCAAAGTAAACAGGATGTTATAACAACTAGTTCACTTAATCTGATTAATACAACTAATGGCTGATTTAGAACTGATGTAATTCTTTTTATTTTTTGGCAGAAAAACAGTTTAGGCACCATCAGGAATGATGCTAATGTCTGCTGTGTTCAATTCTCTCCTAATTCTTCTCATTTGCTGGCCTTTGGATCTTCGAATTACATTACCTACTGTTATGATCTTCGCAATCTTAGAAATCCTTGGTGTGTGTTAGTTGGCCATGATAAAGCGGTTAGCTATGTCAAATTCTTAGACTCAGAGACACTAGTCTCTGCATCTACTGATAATACATTAAAGATTTGGGATCTTAGTAAAACCTCTTCTGAGGGTCCATACACTGGTGCCTGCGGCTTAACCCTTTCAGGACATACTAATGAGAAGGTTTGGTTCTGAATTTATTATTTTTGCTTGAATTTATATGTTTGAAGTCATAACGACCTGCTTATCACTGCATCCTTAATTTTTCTCCTTTTTCTTTTTAAATTCACTTTTTCTGGTGTTAGATGGAGCTTCTTAGTGCCATGCATGGTCTGAAGGATGAAATATATATATATATATATAAAGAAGTCTATTTTTCAACATTCAATACCATTTGAAGTGTCTTATCAATATACAACGTCAATAAAAAATTATTTTTTTACTCTTTATGTTATGTATAATATATATATATATAGAGAGAGAGAGAGAAGGCGATAATGTGCACTGTCTGTATTGTTCCTGAAAAATCATCAAGCAACAGTGCTTTTAAAACAATATTACCATTTCTTACTATGTAAATTTGATTTCCATTTTCTTCTAAGCTTAAATGTTATCCAGCTGCGAGGGGCTAGTTATTCTATTTCTTAATTTTATGAACTCTGGATTGCCTTTGCCCAACTTTATTTTGTTCATATCTGTGATGAACAATCCGCAAGAACTGGACCCTGTAATTTTTTTACTCAATTTTGTTATCAATCCGACTTATTTGAATTTTTTCACTTAAATCAATTGGCTGAAATGTTGCATCTCTTGCTTTGACAGAACTTTGTAGGTTTGTCAGTTGCTGATGGATACATAGCATGTGGTTCAGAAACAAATGAGGTATATATTAATTTACATGAAACAACTTTTTCTATTGATTGTAACTTTAACATAAAAAATTGAAATATTTTGGGCAGCAAAGCTTTGATTTTTGTTCATAAGAATCGAATCCATATATAAGAAGAGGAGAGAATAAATCCGATCAATTTCATCTAAATCTCCTAGAATCCCCAATAACAAGAAGCCTTATAGTGGGGATTGGCTACATGGATCTTATAAAGCTATCCTATTGTATTCTATTCTATTATCATCAAATCTCTCCTAAAATCATGAATGATAAAAAACTCAGGTCATAACCAATCTGAATAATAACAGAGCATATAAGGGAAACTAGGTTGAACAAATTAATGGAAAAATGACTTTGTATTCACAGAAGAGAAAGTTACATATAGGGGTGAGGATGGTAACAGATTTGCTTCTCAACCCAACTGAATACACAACATTAAAGGAGTGTCATTATGGAATAAAAACAAAAAAGGAAAGAGAATAAATGATGAATATTTTCACCCATAAATACAGGGATTATAATAAAGTGTAGTAAATGCTGTCAACGGAATGTAATCCCTAATGTTCTGCTAACACTCCCCTTTAAGGCTCAAGCTGGAGAATAGATATTGATATTCCCAGCTTGCTGCTTAATCCTGCAAATCTGTTTTAGTGACTAAATCTGCAACTTGCCTGTTGGTGGGCACATAAGAAAGATCCATTAGACCGGCTTCAATTTTCTCTTTTACAAAGCGATGATCTATTTCCACATGTTTAGTTCAGTCATGATGAATGGGATTGTTAGAAATCCCAATGGTGGCGGTATTGTCACAGGACACCT
>QFDD01002377.1:0-22819 GCA_006871305.1 Vachellia collinsii | reverse complement strand
TAGAAGTAACTCTTGATCCATAATGTAAGTTACTTGATGGATCATTAGTGAACTTTTTTACAAATACTAAACCTACTACAATTTACTAGGAGAATACTTGAAGTTTAATGTAGTGTTTCTCTGTGATCTTGAACATGGTTAAAGTTAGAAAAAATATTTTATTCTCAAACAAATTTAATGAGTCAGCCACCTCTCTTTAGTTCTAGTAAGGTAGCTAGAAGTGACTTGTAATATGATGTGAAGGGAGTACATGAATATAAATCTGATTGGGAAAAGGAGAAAAGAAACAAAAGATAGGAAGGTACCTTCAGCTTCTTGGCGTTCATTCCAGAAGTCACCCCACAAAGAATGAAGTTAGAATGGCTTGGAAATGGTCGGAGGAATGGAACTTCCTTCAAAAGGTCGTAAAGCCTCTCTCTTTCTTTGACCAAAGCATTTTTAACATTCTGGGTTTTACAGTGAATTGGTTAGATTTGGATTTCAATTAGAGGACGTGATAATTTAGTACAAAAAAAAAAAAAAAGAACGGACGAAATAAGCGTTGCTCTCAAAAACATATGGAATTTACCTCTAGATAGATAGGGTTCTGTAATGCTGCACATGCAGAAATTTCAGCAGCAACTGATACATTATAAGGTTGCTTTGCTCTCCATAAATACTCAATTATACTCAAAGGAAAAGCTCCATATCCCACACGAAGTCCAGCCAAACCTGAAACAGTTATTCATTTGGAACATCAGATTTTAGTGGCTAAGAATTCAAATTGAGATAACAATAAATAGTCAGGTCTATTGAATTTACCGTATGAAAAAACAACAAAAACTGGTTGATAAAACTATTCAACATCATATCCATTGATGAGATTTTATAATACAAACAAACTTTTTTCAAATGACGGTAAAATGGAACCTCTAATAAAAAAAGTAACCTACAAAATGAAAAATAAAAAAATAAAAAGCATTAATATACCAGCTCTTTTGCTAAATGTCCGAAGGACAATCAAATTCTCAAATTTCTTCACCCAACTCATCTTCGACTCAATTCTAGAAAATTCAATGTATGCTTCATCCAGCACCACTAGTATGGGAAGCTCAAGTATCTTTAAGAGAACATCATCATCAATTATACTGTTGTGCAATTGAAAGCAACAAAAAATAAGTAACTCCAAACCAATGGAAAATTGAAAGAAGGAAAATCTCAGTACATATTTAATTATTTACTTATTTGATAGAAAAGATAAACGTTACTAGATAAGAAGAGAATTACAAAGGAGTAGGATAACAAGATAGCCTCAAATAGAAAAGCCCAAAAAATTGGGGGGAAATGATCAAACAAAATTGCAAAGCCCAATTGCTATATATACGAGTCAAGGAAACTCTCATGAAATAACCCTGAATAAAACACACTAAAGGGAGAACGGATCCTTTCCTATAGGTTATGTACAGTTGCATAAGCATCCTAGTATTTCTTTCCAACCAAATACACCAAAACCACAACAAATCTCCGCAACGACTCTAAACTGTCATTTTTTTTTTCCTTTCCAAACCATTATAACTAATCAACAAGAGTTGACACAATTCCAAACAACTAACCCAACGCGAAGTATCCACACAGCAATGTAATTCAGACTACCCTGAATTATGATCCAATTAGTAGAAACAAAAATAAAAAATATTGAAAATGACAAAACTAAATAAATTATAGCAGCAGAGTCATATAAATTTTGAGAGCCCACAACACCACCACGCACTTCTTTATAAAGTGAACGCCTAGAACCATGCAAAATACATGAAATCTTAATGAGACACTTTGAATCAGATAGCAAACAAACTAATAATACCTAAATTTGTTGATTATGAACTCTAATGAAGGAAATCATAATGGAACAATAATCAACCAGCACAACCATTTACAAAGTGAGAAAAGACAATTAAATAGTTACCTTCCATCTGGATTGTTTGGCGATGTTAAGAATATACATTTGGGTTTCTTTTGTTTAACAACATCTGTTATGCGTTTTACATCCAAGCTAAAATCTTCCCTCCTTGGAACTGCAGTGTGAACAAGACAAAAGGTTTAGCGCATCTGACATGATATATGAAAATCAAAGCACAATGAGCTGGTAACAAAGAAGTTTACAACTAGGAAACTAAAACATGCCATTCTTCACAGATGTTGTGTGTGTGTGTGTTATAACTCAAGGGCTGAAATTTTCTTATTTGTCTAATAATGAGATTAAATAAATTCACAATCTATGGTTCAACCTGTTCGAGAATCTCTGATCTTCTTCATCAGGCATGAAAGAATTTATCATATTTATGCAGGAATATGTTTGCAATGTATAATCTAGTTTGCTTGGAGGAGATAGTATTCTTGCCTTTGATTACAAGTGCCCCATTAACTGCAGCATCAAACTCATACATGGTAAAGGTTGGAGGGCAATCCACAATCTTGTCTCCAGGATCCAGCACACAACTGCATACACAAACCTTTTCTAAAACCTCAAAGGACAAAAAAAGGGAATAATCATCATCAATTAAATCATCCTATGCAGACATTTAAGACTAAAATGACTAATAATTTGAGGCCTGTTAGACCACAAAAAGATTATGTTCCATACCGCATGATCAAATCAATAAGCTCATCTGCACCACATCCTGCAAGAATATATTCTGACTCAAGGCCTGAATCTTGGGCAAGGGCTGCACGCAATCTACGACTTTCTGGGTCAGGATAGACATATGGAAATCTTATTGATCCCAAGGCTTCCATAACCTGTCAGAAACTTTGATAGTTTGCTCAGAAAATAATATACATATGAAATGCTCAAACAAATCCTGACACAGCCTTTAAACAAACTTCAACATCAAAATCTTATAAACATTCTAAAGTTGAAATATAATTCTTAACCTTACTGTCATTGTTTAACATCATACCCAATATTCAATACCATGGAATTGAAAAGACAGATATTAGAGCTTGCCTCTGGAGGAGGACCATAAGGATTTTCATTTGCATCTAACTTGATAATATCCTCAGGTTTTCGCCCAAGACGAGAAGATAAAACCTACAGCA
The DNA here is from genome assembly GCA_006871305.1 of Vachellia collinsii. Taxonomy (NCBI): domain Eukaryota; kingdom Viridiplantae; phylum Streptophyta; class Magnoliopsida; order Fabales; family Fabaceae; genus Vachellia; species Vachellia collinsii. The sequence goes on along the minus strand of QFDD01002377.1, from coordinate 19,744 downwards.
ACATGCCTTCATTCGTTAACAAATTGAATTGCGGTGCAATGAATGGAATCCAATACCAAGCCCAGATGTTAAATTAGATTAAAATTTAAGCACATTGTGTAGCATTAACAAATATATTCCTAAGACAAAGTAATATTTCCAAGAGTGTGGTAAAAAGCCTAGCTATGGAACCAAAAGCTAAAACATCTAGAAATAACTTTAACTATTCAGTGTACTTTTACGAGAAAAGTCATTGCCGCCAAAGTCAGGTGGAATCAACAAAACTAACAAACAAAAACGGACTTTGATGAGACCATAAGAGCAACCTCAAAAGGCAAAATGGGCTGGTAAGGGGACAACTTCCTTAGATGCTCCCTAATAAAGCTGTCACCAGTTAATTTATTGACTTGCTCTACAGGAATGGTGGAAGCCATTGCCACAAACTTCTGATTCCTCCCAAATGAACAATTAGGTAGCGATGACAGCCGAAAAGTGGTAGAGTTGCACAAATCAACAACACCCATTTAATACCTGCATAATGTTACTCCATAATAAGAGCTTCATAACAAGGAATATGTAAATGAATTGGATGGAAAAAACTTGTTCCCGAACAGATTCTTTGTTTTCAAAAGTTGCCAAAAGCTAATGGATTATATCTTCTTTTTGTTTAAAAAGGTACTTTTTCAACTTAAGTGTTAGTAAAATATTCAAAAATTCTTTTTGGCAACAGGTTCATCATTTTCATGATGTTTATGTCCAATAACATCAATTGAATAATCTCATACATTAATAAGAGATTTAAAGGAGCATCCAGTAAAAATGGAATGAAAAATAGAACAAAAAATAACACTTTATAAATAAAAACAGTTCTTATATTATTCAGCCAAAAGAGAAAATGACTAGTGTTAAACAATAACAATAGAAGCATAATTGAGGTTATGTAGCTTGATTTTTATATTAACAAAAAGAAATAATTAAGAAAATTAGATATCTCTTCCTGTATTTTTATGATTTCAAATTCAGTCCTTATAATTTCCAAATTTTCAAAAAGATCCCTGAAATAAGTAAATGTTTGTGTTAGTCCTGAATATTGTATAAAGTTACCAATCCACTTGTTAGTCCTTAATATTGTATAAAGCTACCAATCCACTGTCAAAATCTACCAAATCCGTGAAAATTGAATTTAGCCAAGGTTACAGACATCACTACCTGCTGATTTGTTCTTCACTCAATTGAATTTGAGGCAGATTATTGTTGCACCTAAATTAAATACCTGTGACAGATATTTGAATATTCAAATCTAAGATGATACTTTGATGTAAAGTTAACATTGTAAAGGAAAGAAATTTACAGAGCAAATTTTGTGAAGCATATAACTAGAATCTAGAACTTGTCAAGGATTGAGAGAAAATAGGGAGTGGGTACAAAGAAAAGTGAATCCCATACATGCTTCATCTCTTTTATATCAATCTTCCCCATTAAATATATGGTGCGTTACTGCATTGGACCTCAATTTGTTGTTCTGATGCCTGAACAAGTGACCTTCAAGAAGATAAAGCTATTCTACCAATAATCTCCACAAGAGCACTCTCCTTCTTTAAAATGATGAAAGCAATTTGAATCCCTCAAAATGATATGACAAAGGAAGACTCTTGATATATATTTTATAGCAGTATGGCAATCTCCACAAACTCGGATATTCTTAAAAATTCGAATTGGTGCACCTGCTGGTGAAGCAATAAGTCCAAACGCAACAGCCAGCTTCTCACTGTGGTAAGCAAGCCCAATCCCCTTTCCCTCCCAATCCATGTCATGCAAAGCAAAATTCATATCTGGAACATAGCCAGCCTCCTTGATTCTTGTCATTATTTCATCTATTTTGGCATATATCTCAGCTGTTCTAGTATGTCCTCTGTCTTCAGACAGGAAGATGTGAATTCTGCCGTTCAATTCAATCCAACTGCACCCTGGCTCTTTCACTATTCCCTTTGATTTCATCAACTTCCGAATTTTTGCAGCATCATCCCATTTGTGAGCAGCAGAATACATGTTAGACAACAGAACATAAGGCATAGCATTCATGGGTTCCAACTCAAAAAGGTTTTCGGCAGCCATCAGTCCCAATTCTATGTCTCCATGAACTCTACATGCAGCAAGAAGTGCCTTCCACACAGTTGCATCTGGTTTGACATCCATCTCATTTAATAATTCTTTAGCCATATTAAGCAATCCAGAGCGCCCATAGAGATCAATCATGCAGGCATAGTGTGCAGCACCAGGTTTAATTCCGTAAATCTTATCCATTTGTTGGAAGTACATGCGACCATCGTTTAAAAGTCCAGCATGGCTACAAGCAAATAATAATCCAATAAATGTGATAAAATCAGGTTTTATGTCACTTGAAATCATTGCATCATAAAACATCAAAGAGTCCCTTCCTTTACCATTTTGTGCATAACCAACAATGAGAGCTGTCCAAGTAACTGTATCCCGGGTTTGCATAGAGTCAAATATGCAATTGGCATCATCTAAGCATCCACATTTTGCATACATGGTCACAAGAGAATTTTCCACCGATAGTGATAATCGAAGGCCAGATTTAATAAAATCTAAATGCACTTGTTTCCCAAATTCTAGAACAGTCAGTTCTGCACAGGTACTCAGAACACTAGCAACAACAAACTGGTCGGGTTTTATTCCAACAATTCTCATGTCACAGAACATCTTCAGGGATTCTTCATGGGATCCATTGTGTGCATAACCAGTCACAAGGGAAGTCCATGAGACCACATCCTTCTCCTGCATATGATTGAATGCCACATATGCAGAATTTAAGTCTCCAAGCTTGGCATACATGTCAACAAGGGCATTGCTAACAAGCTGATAATTCTCAAATCCACTCTTGATTACCAGACAGTGAACAGATTTTTCATTTATACTGCCCATTATGCAACAATTTAGGACAGATGGAAGTGTATAATCATCAATCTTCATATTTCTTGCATGCATCTTTTTGAACAAAAGGAGAGCTTCATCTTCAAACCCATGCCTCACACAACCAACTATCATGGAGTTCCATGAAACAACATCATCAACCTCCATAGTTTCCAATATCTTTTTAGCACTATTCAGGTCTCCACATTTTGCATACATATTAACAAGTGCACTTTGAACATATATGCTGGTCCCAAAACCACTTTGAACAATGCAACCATGCACCTGTTCCCCAAAACATTGAGACAAAACAGCAGAACATGCTGTCAATATGCTTGGAAATGTAAAATGATTCAATTGAACCCTTTCTTTGTGCATATCACGGAAAAACTCAATTGCCTTGTGACCATCCCCATTATGAGCATAACCACTAAGCATAGATGTCGAAAGAACATGATTCCCCCTGCTGTTAGGCAAGAACTTGAAGAGATGTTCAGCTTCTGATATGCGCTTGCACTTTGCATACACATCAAGAAGGCTAGTCAAAACATACACATTAGATTCAAATCCAGACTTCAACACAAACCCATGGATCAATTCACCACTTTGGATCAGCCCTAACGTTGAACATACCCTTAGTATACTTGCTAAAGTGTATTGGCTGGGGTTTTGACCCTCCAATCTCATTTGTTGAAACAAATCAAAAACTTCATATCCATACCCATGTCGACAATACCCAGAAATAAGACATGACCAAGTGATAGAACTTTTACATGGAATATCATCGAAAATCTTTCTTGCTTCGACCAGCCTTCCTGAATTAAAATAGGCAGCTATCATAGTATTCCAAGTATACTCATCCCGTTGCGGCATACTATCAAACACTTTTTGCGCTTCATCAATTTGGCCAGATTCTGAGAGCTCCTTCAGAAACTGATTTGAACGGAACAAAGTATGACAAGAATTCGCGGTGCTTTGAACACAACGAACAAATTGCATCAATTTTAGCTGGTTGCATTTATGGTTTGGAAAACTCAGAAATTTTGAATTTAATATGTACATAACCACTTCTCCGTCGTTCTTTATTGCTTAAAATGATGTCCAACTTCAGTAAATCGACGAAAGATCACACATTTTACAGAGAGAATGTGATGATGAATTTAACATCAAAATCCTGACACTCAAGATGGTTTGGGGATGAGAACGAACAAAAAGAAACCGACAAAAAAGAGATTTTAAAAGTGCCACATCGGTTTATATTAGAAAGAGAAGTGAACAGAACATCTAAAACACAAGGCCAGTAAGCAGATTAACAAGTTAGATGCTTACACTCAATGAACAGCACTGCAAGGTCAAAGTCGCTGGAGGCAGAGCAATCGAGACTGGGAGGCGGCTTTGTGGCGAGCGGAGGATGAAGCGAAAGTGTCACAGACCGTCTCACACTCTCACCTAGCCCAAGATTTTTTTTAAAAAAAATGTCCGAAAATGTAGAGCCCTATTTACATAGTCGTCATAATTACAATTATGCCATTAATAAAAAAACAACCCCCGGAAAAAATGGATTGTAAAGGACATTAATGGGGTTGTGCACCAAATGCGAAATCATCACAAAGGTATAAAATAAGATATTAAATTTTTAATTTAATTGTAGCTCAAAAATTACATTGACTTTTTTTAAAGTGAATAAATTTTAAAAATAGTAATTTTTAAAAAATTATTTATATATAGTTAAAATATTTAAAATAACAACTTTAAATATCTGTTGTTAAACAAAAAAAATTAATGTTATTTTATTTAAAATGTATTTCTGGTTGTACAAAAAGTAATGTAATAATTCTTTTTTAATTTTAGCACAAAAAGTGACATTGAATTTTTGTCAAATTGAATAAATTTTATAATTAATATTTTGTAAAAAATTATTTTCACTGAAACGAGACAGCAGGCGTGCTTCTGTGAAACGATGTGAAACGAGACAACAGATGTGCAGCTACAGGAAGGCGTCGTGCTTCTTAAACAATTGCAAAGGTAGCTTTAACTGATATTAAAATAGGTGTGGGAAGCTTTCAAAAGCGGGGTTGAGTTTCTTCTGGCCAAAACCAAACCAAGGTTCTAGCGCAATAAGTGATTGTTCAAGAAAATATGTATGTTTGGCAATCATAACAACTAAACCTTGGTTTCCTCTCAATAAGTGCTTTTTTAGTGATTATCAAACATAAACGGAGTCCGATCTAATCTAGCATCAATCTGAGGTTGGGTTATACTAGATTGGGTTTAGTAGTCTGTCTAGATTAATCTACGCAATCAAAGACTTCAATGTAAATGTATTTTTTATTTTTTCTTTTTACAAGAGATAAAATTTTAACCTAATAATATAAAACCAATGTAAAAAAAATAAATATCCTAAAATCATACAAAATATGTTACAAAATATTAAAATTTAAGTTTAAACCCATGATCTCTGCATTTAACAATAATAAATAACATTAATAAAATAAAAAAATTTTAAAATAAATAACTAAAAATAATTTGGGTTAAACTGAATAGGATTAATCTGTCTGAGTATTTAATCCTAAACCAGTGCTACCCAACCATTCAATTTGGTCGGCTTTGATCCAATTTTATTATATTGCTTATTTGAATTGGATTGGACAAGACCAAACCACTTTAAGTTAGAATAGATGAACCAGGTCTTGCACACCATTACCGTTCGACCTAATACACACTTCAAATGAAAGTTTGGGACAGCAACTACGACACAATGGAGGGACGACGACTAGGAGGGAAGGAAGCAGAGGTAGAGTCTCGCCATGCCGTAATGGATTGGGTGTAGGCCATATGGTTGCGTGGACTTGATGGCGAGAGAGCGCAATAATGGAGTAAGAGCAAGGGGCTATGGTTGAGTGGAGGCTGTAGAGGCAGAAATGCAAATGCAGATTAGACAAGAAGATGAGGAGAGGAGAGAAAACGGCTACTAGGGCACAGAGTTATCAGATTTTTTTAATAGAAACTAAATAAGATTACTCAAAAGGAGTTATATCATATTATGATTACATGCGTGAGCATTATCAGCATATACTTTGAGTTTTTAGATTATAAAATAGGATTAAAGTGCGAATCTAACCATAAACTTTCATAAAAAATACGTCCAACACTATACTCATGAATATTGAAAAATGGAATAAAAATGTCATTATCTTTTATTATAATATAATACCGTTAAATATACATATGAAAAATAGCATGAGCCATACCACAAAAAGTAATAGAGCTAATTCATATTTAACAGTTTTGACTTTTTTAAACCCATTTTGAATGTCATAGATATTTTTGCAAAAATATATAGTATTGAATGTATTTTCAATAAAAGTGAATGGGTAATTTTACGTATTAACTCTATGATTTCTTAATGTGTAAATAGACCAGCCTACAGGCATACATGCTAGGCTTTGAAAAAAATTACATGATCGGTTCACATATCCAGGCCTTTAAATAAGACAGGCCAAAGATTCTGACCTATTTCCATTCCTTGTCACTGATACAAGACTTTTAAGCAAGACTTGACCTGAAAGGTGAACACCTGAATCAATAAAGAAATCAGTTATGGGTACCGGATTTTGGCGCCTTCTCTTTCTTTCGCTTTTGTGGAAGGCCTTTTTGTTTTTTGTTTTTGAGAAAGAGTTGCCTACATTTTAACAGACAAGATGGGATTACACATTTGCATCAAATTTAAAACATGAAGAATAAATTCAAACTAAAAAAGATTAGAATGCTAAATGTACTTGAAAAAAAAAGATTAGGGTAATAGATGCTACTTTACCCTAGTTTTTATGAATTTTTGAAAAGTTGAATTACTTAGTTAAGGATTGTCAGTTAGCTAATACTAATGTTTAACCATCTAGTTCATTAGTTGATGACCCTAGAATATATGCAGACACTTGAATTGGGGTTTTCTCTTTCTTAAAATTGTGCATCACCCTTCAACTTTAGGGAATAGGAATGATGAAGCATGCATTTCTTGTATAACGTAACTCTTTTTTTTTTAATCAAACATACGCATTTTTCTATTGAAGTCAATCATATTCGATGTAATGTTAGATGTTAAATATTGGTACCTATTCTAGCAAAAATTCTAACATCGATTCATTATGCTGTGAAAAAGATTAACATATTCAGATAAATCTGACCCCTCTTTTTTTTTTTTTATAATGTAATTTTATTTTGATTTGTAATTGTCTCTCAACGAGTAATTCATATATTTCCTTCCATAATTTAACCAGGGAAAAAAGTGAATAAGAATAAAATTATGAATGCAAATGACTATATTTACGTTTAACCATCAAAATTAAAATTATATATTCCTTTCCGCTGATTAAAACAGCATATTACTCATTGAATGAAAATGATGATGACCATACTTTTAACAACCCAAAGATAACGCAAAAGGCATCCACAAAAAAATAGAAGTCCCTGTTCATTCCTGTAGTTTAGTTGTATGATATGTGCCCTTCCGATGCGTTAATGCAAACTTTCTAACCCAAAGATCAAGCAAAGCAAAATCCCATTCTATATAAAAAGCTTAACCATTACTATTTCTCTCTCAACATCAAGGTACAGGAATTCAGACCAGTGACTAAACCGGATAGAACAGTAAGTTAAGGGTCAATGGGTCATATGAAAGTTAAATCGGAGGTCAGACTGATGAGAAATAAAAAATTAAAAAATAAATCTCATCACATATTGACACAATCACACCATCCACAAAATTAAAAATTCTAAAAATTAAATAGTAAATTGTATTACTAACAAATTAACAATTACCAAACTAATAATATACTTATAGCTTATCTATTATGCAACATTAGTTACAATTTCAAAATATTCATTCTAATAAAATATCAATATATGTGTGGTAAGGGGTTCTTCTTCTTCTTGTTTTTTTTAACTTTCAAATTAGAAATTAAAAAAAAAATTATCCACTTTTACTTTTAAAAAAAATTAATTAAAAAGAAGATGATATACAGACGCAATGGTGGGCCTATGTGGGGAAGGGGTTCTGCTTTTTATTTTTATATTTTTACTTTTCAAATTTTAAATGTTAAAAAAATTTATCCTTTTTTAAAAAAATTAAAAATTTGTTAAAAAAATAGTAACCCTAGGGACCCAGCCAACTCGACGGGTCACCCGGGTTGACCCAACCCTGGGTCTTAACACCACCTGGACCGGATTGGAAGCTGGGCTGTCGGTTTTTCGGTTTGATTTAACCGGTTCGATCCGAGTCCCTGTACTTTACTCAAGATACATTAACTTCTTGATCTATCTCTAGAGACCAATAAGTTCTCATCTATCTAAGAGGTGAAAAATTGGTTTCACAAAAGTTTCATTTTAGAAAGTGCTCAAATGCTTTTTTCCTCCTATCAAAAATAATTTCGTTTAAGGTGTTGTAGTACGTTAAATGTTGACACATTTTTTACTCGAGATTCAAACCTTGGATTATAACATTATGAATGATTAATCTCTTTTGCTAAACTTAAAACATATAGGTAACTATTATATGTACAGGAAAGAGCAAAATATAGCAATATGAGTCAATCCAGGGTATTGATCTGTACACTTTATGACCCAGAAATCACGCAAAGCCATGCCCTTTGCGACCCTAAACTCGCGCGAACTTTTCTATATAAAATGAAGGGCCTCAAGCTACTTCCTTGCCCATCATCCATTCTTCTCAATTAATTAGTAGTTTCTATCCTCTGTGTAATCTCTCTAGCATGCATTCTTCTTCGAAGATTCTACATCATGCTTTTCACAAGACACAAAGCACAAGAAAGTTTTACAAGCTCTGTCACGCATGCTTCCAAGCTCCTTCCCCACTCATCTCTCTCTCTCTCTCAATAAATACAATCATCACCTCAACCTCTCCTTCTTCACCGATCAATTCTTCTCTGTGTTTCCCCACCATTATTAATCTTCAAACATGCATACTCTTTCCCTTGCACTACTTATCTTTCACTCTCTTTCCATTAATGCCACTGCAACAACAAATAAGGAGCTCCCAAAAGGTTTCAGCATCGACCTCATTCATCGTGAATCACCATTATCACCCTTCTACAACTCCTCCATGACCCACTCGGAGCGACTCCAAAACGCTGCGTTAAGTTCCATGTCTCGAGCTAATCGCTTTGGCCAGTCTTCTTCTTCTTCTATGGCTGAAGCAACAAGGAAGTTAGTGGAAACTGATATAGTCCCAAACGATGCATACTACCTCATGAAGATCTCGATTGGCACTCCACCTGCAGAGAAATGGGCAGTTGCAGACACAGGAAGTGACCTTATTTGGTTCCATTGCTCACCTTGTCCACAGTGCTACCCTGAAAGCTCACAGCTTTTTGATCCAAAAACTTCTTCCACTTATATGTCTCTCTCTTGCAGCTCAAACCCTTGTAAATCTCTGCCCAAAATCTCCAGGCAAGGCCAAACTTATCCTAAATGTGGAACATCCAACGAGTGCACGTATTTTTATATGTATGGGGATCACTCATACACTGTAGGAGAACTTGGCACTGAATCTTTTGGTTTCGACCAAGCTGTTTCATTTCCTAAGACTGTGTTTGGGTGTGGATATAACAACGTAGGAGCAGGAATTATTGGGCTTGGCCAAGGTCCTTTGTCGCTAGTTTCACAAATGGGTAAGGTAGGTCGCAAATTCTCGTATTGTCTTCCCCCTCACAGTCAAAAGACTGGAGCAGCTAAGCTAAGGTTCGGGGAAGAAGCCACCATATCAGGAAATGGGCTTGTGTCTACTCCGTTGATCACCAGATCTGATTTCCCAACCTTTTACCGCCTCAACCTCGAAGGTATATTTATGTTTAACTGACATTATTAACACGTTTTCATTCAAAAGTTTCAATCATATACATGCTAGTATCAAGGTTGTTTTCGCTTAGAAGCCGTAGGAATCTGAAAGTTTGTTAGATTAGTATCACCCATGACGATTAAAAATGTTAAGTAACTTTAGTTTTTATAATTAGTGCAAATTTGCTCATATTTTAATAACTTCCAAACCAATATTGATTTAACAAAAACTTCTGGATAGGCACGGCCAGCTCTTCTAGTACAAAATTGGATCTTAATTCTGCATACTAGCATAGTGATACCATAAATGTAGTGCTTCTTCGTTCCATGTTTTAAATTGTCTTATAAATGCAATGGATGTTTAATTACAGGTATCACCGTTGGACAACAAAGGGTGCCATTGACAAGTCAAAGCAATAATGGAAACATAATAATTGATACTGGGACGACATTGACGATGCTTCGATCAAGCTTTTACGACCAGGTTGAAGCTTTGGTGAAGCAAGGCATTGGAGCCGACCAATTGATAGTACAGAACGATCTATTCAAATTGTGTTATAAAAACGCTAACTCCATCCAGAATTTTCCGAATTTTGAGGTTCATTTTACAGGAGCCAACCTCTTCTTAAAACCTCAGAATATTTTCCTTTTCATTTCCGACAATGTCATGTGCTTTGCGATGCTTCCTACAAATGAACCGTCCATTTTCGGATATGTGGCTCATAGTGATTTTGGGGTGGAGTATGATCTTGATAAGAGACAAGTCTCTTTTATTCCGACAGACTGCATCAATGAAAATTTGAAGGACAGTCGTCCTAAAACATGTGTATTTTATAATTGAAGGGCGCCTGATTTAATATTTCTCGTAATTTAATGATGAGGTTTTGTTTGGACCCAAATTACGTAAGTTCTTGTGATGAGCCGCACCATTTTGTTATGTCTATGTGTTTGTTTTTCGCACCAAAATTTAGATCCACCCCTTCATCAAATTTGCGTTCACCCCGGGGGGGGGGGGATTTTTTTAAGTATCAGATTTATAAATAAAAAACAAAACGTTTTAGCTACATAAGTAGATTACATATGTGTAAAGCAGCTGAAAAGGTTTGTAGCCTTCTTTTTTTTATGAATTTTTGGAAAGCTGAATTAGTTAGTCAAGGATTATCAATTAGTTCATATTAGTGTTAATCATCATCTAGTTAGTTGATGTGGATGACCCTAGAAATATATACAAACAATTGAATTGGGGTTTTTTCTTTCTTAAATTAAAGTTGTGCATCACAGATGAACTATGCATTTCTTGTATAATGTAATTCTTTTTTCCATACATTAATTTTTTTATTAGAGACAATCATATTCAATATAATGTTAGGTAATAAATATAGGTACTTACACCAATGAAAATTCGAACATTTATTCATTATACTATGAAAAATTAACCCTTCTGCTAAATATAACCTTCGTTGATTTCATAATGTAATTTTATTTTGGCTTGTAATGACTCTCGATGAGTAATTCATATATTTCCTTCCATATTTGTGTTTGTTGACGTGCGAATAAAAGAAAATATAGCAGCGCATGAGTCAACCCAGAATCTTGATTAATACAGCATGATTTATAACCCAACCAAAAAAAAAAACAAAAACATAAGTAAGGGTGGAAACAAATCAAGTCAAGCCTGTTTTGCCTGTGCCTTTATGAGAATTGGTCTGATTTGAAACCTATTAAAAAACCTATTTTCTAATTAACCTACACAATCAAGCTAACATGCCTATGTTGAAAACAAACATAAAGCATGCTAAGGCCGAAAATAGGTCTAAATCTAAAATAAGTTATAAATCACAGAAATCAATTAAAATCATCCAAAATACATAAGAAAAAAATGTAATAATCTAATTAATTAATAAGACACAACCTAATAATAAAACAAGTTAGCAAATATGAAATGTACATTGTTACAACAATTCTTCAACGTCAACAAGATAAAGTATAACCACTAGCCACAAAATATCAAATCTTCAATATGATTTTTTCTTTTTGTTCGAACACCTTGAAAATAATAAATCAAATATATATTAATATATCATAATTCAATCTATCAAGTAGTATTTATAAAAGACAATATCATTTTATCAGTGTAAAAATAGTAGCTAAGGTTTCTCCTTCAAACCTTATTGCCAAGCCAATCCCACCACAAATGAATCTCCAGCTAGCAAAACATCATATCCCAGCAACATAATCAAATTCCATCTTCCAAAATATATATTTATACTGAAAATTCCCTCCCAGATTTTGGTAGTAGACAATTTCAGCAGTTAGAATTATATACCAGAGAGATAGAGAGAGAGAGAGAGAGAGAGAGAGAGAGAGAGAGAGAGATGCGAGGAATTAGACGCTTTAATAAAGAGGTGGTCAATATATACCAAAAATAATCAGAAGATATATATGTATATGCAATGGGTTTGGAACTCAAGTCAGAGTCACATTGTTAAGATTTTAACTTTTTACGTTAACCAGAGAAGACACAGCAAAGCCATGCAGACCAACAATATATGTTGGTGATACTCATTAGTCATTACCCGGCTCCAGGAACAAGTCGTTCAAACAAAACATGTGTAGATTTACGGAAAAAGTGTGAATATAAGATGGAAATCTTTATTTGTATTTTCATGCCACTCTTTCTGATTTCTAAATATATGTATACACACACACACATAATCTGATGCACGAATCCAAACAGAACGCTTCCAAAACAAGGGTTAGAAAGCGCCAGCATAACTTCCATTTCATAATTTGCGCCTAACAAAGTGAAAAAAGAAAAACTACAAGCAACTAACAAGCAAGGAGCAAGAAAACTCCATAGAAAGAATAGTCTGAATAATTTCGCAAATATATCTTGATTGGCCTCAGTAGCCTACGTCAGAGCGATTAGTGCGACCGCGACTGTTGAAGATGACGCCGATGGCAATGGCTGGACTGGACGCTGGACAAGAGGACAGAAGCAACGGGGCGGCGCTACTCTTGAGTGACAGAAGACGGCGACTGGATTTAGGAGGCTGGACTGGCAGCTATGCCGCCGCTGGAGTGTAAAATCTTGTTGGACGTTTTTACTGATGCGTGATTCAAGGCCAAAAATAATGTTTACGAAAGAAGAAAAACTGTTGAACAAGGGAAACTGGATTGTCTTACGAAAAAGAAAATAAATATACCCACAATAATATGAGTTAATACAAAATACTATTGACTTGACATATATAAAATTTTATTCGTTAGATTCTACTTTGTTACAGGAAAATTTCTACTGGAAACGAGGGAAAAAAGTAAATAAGAATAAAATTACGAATGCAAATGACTATATATATTTAACCATCAAAATTCAAATAAATATTCCTTTCCAAATTTATATTTAATTGGATTAAAACAGCGTGTCACAGATCACTCATTGAAAATGAAAATGATGATGCCCATCCTTTTAACAACCCAAAGATAACGCAAAAGGCATCCACAAAAAAATAGAAGTCCCTGTTCATTCCTATAGTCTAGTTGTATGATATGTGCCCTTCCGATACGTTAGTGCAAACTTTCTAACCCATAGATCACGCAAAGCAAAATCCCATTCTATATAAAAAGCTTAACCATTCCTCTTCCTATTCCTCACTTGCATTTCTCATACATTCATTTTCTTTCACACTACTCTTTCATACCCATCTCTGTGTTCCTATTCTTTTTCTCTCATCTCCAACAATATTAAATGCATCCTTCTTCTTTGCCGCCACTTGCTCCTTCCTCGCTCCTCCATTCCTATTTCTTCCAGTCCTTTATTTCTTTTTTTAATGTTTTTTTCCCTCAGTTTCTATACCAATGTTCTTCGAACATGTCTCTTTTTCACACTGCTTTTCCTCCATGATCCTTCCTCGCTCATTTATCGCTGTTTCCTCTGCTCTTTCCATAACTTTTCCCTCAGGATACGTCGACTTCGTGCTTGGCTTTCACCACACCATGCTATCTCTAGAGGCCGAAAAGTCCTCATCCGTCTGAGCGGTGAACAGAAGTTTCATTCCATAAAGTGCTCAAATGCTTTCTACCTCCTATAAAAAATAATAATTATAAGTATTATTAAATATTAAACTTCGATCCAAACATTGAATTACAACGTTCCAAAAGATTAATCTCTTCGGTTAATCATAAACAGAACCGTAGTGGTAACTATTATACATTTAGAAAAGAAAAAACATAGCAACTATTATATGTTGATACAGATTCAAACATTGAATTACAACGTTACGAAAGATTAGTCTCTTCGTCATAAACAAAACCATAGTGGTAACTATTATACGTTTAGGAAAGAGAAAACATAGCAATATGAGTCAATGCAGGGTATTGATCAGTGCACTTTAAGACCCAAAAATCACGCAAAGCCGTGCCCTTTGTGACCCGAAAATCGCGCGAACTTTTCTATATAAAAAGGGTAACTGCTTGCGCCAGCAGCCCTCCCTCAGCATCCATCAGCATCCTCGTATGGTCCGTTGAGATTAATCTAACGGCTCACAGTGAACCACTATAAAATGCTATTAAAAAATGAAAATAAATCCACTAATGCTATAAAAATAATTAATGAAGAGCATTGAACTATTTTTAAGATTTTTTTAGCATGTGCATCATCCAATATTTTCTGAACCTACCTTATTTTAACTAAAATATTTATGAGAGATATTGAAAAAAACTCTACCATCAAATATTTATATATAATTTTTGGATTTATCTTACTCTGACCAAAAGATTTATACCTATCCAGGATTATATAAATTAAGCCAGATAAAACCATAAAGGGTGGCAAAGCCAGATTGAACCAAATAAAATATTTAGTAGAGCTTTGCACCCTCTTATAATCGTGCTTGATTCGATTTATATTAGTATAAACCCTAATAAACTCTATAGTTAAAATGAGTATGTCTGAAAAATTGAGTGTTATATTTTAAAAATAAAAAAATAGTTTTAAGCTGTTGAATACTTTTATAGCATTAGTCCATTTATTGTCAATTTTTAATAGCATTTTATAGAGGCTCACTGTGAGCCATTAAATTAATCTTAACAGAGAGCGCTAAGGGAGCCTGCCGCTGAGACAACCGGAACCCTATAAAAAGAAGCGCCTCAATCTACTTCCTTGCACATCATCCAATCTTCTTAATCAATTAGCAGTTTCTATTCTCTCTGAAATTTCTCTAGCATGCATTCTTCTTCAAACATGCACGCTCATCATTCTTCGCTCGCTTTCGCTCTTCTATGTCTCTTCCTTTCAACCATGTCCGTTAATGCTGCAACAAAAGGTTTCAGCGTCGATCTCATTCATCGTGACTCACCCTTATCCCCGTTCTACAACTCCTCAATGACCCACTCAGAGCGGCTTCAAAACGATGCGTTACGCTCCATCTCTCGAGCTAATCGCTTTGGTCAGTCTTCCTCCTCCTCAGTAGCTGAAACAAGTGAGTTGGTAGAAACTGATATACTCCCAAACATTGGAAGCTACCTCATGAAGATATCTATTGGCACTCCGCCTGTAGAGAGATGGGCAGTTGCAGACACAGGAAGCGACCTTATCTGGTTCCAATGCTCACCCTGTCCACGGTGCTACCCTCAAAACGCACAGCTTTTTGACCCAAAAAGCTCTTCCACTTATATGTCTCTCTCATGTAGCTCAGGCCCTTGTAAATCTCTGCCCCAAGTCTCCGTGCAAGGCCAGACGTATCCTTATTGTGGGACATCCAATGACTGTACGTATTTTTATTTTTATGAGGATAAATCATACACTATAGGAGAAATGGCCACGGAATCTGTTAGTTTCGGCCAAGCTGCTTCGTTTCCTAAGACGGCGTTCGGTTGTGGACACAACGACAATGGTTTATTCAACGAGAACACCGCAGGACTTGTTGGGCTTGGTCAAGGTTCTTTGTCGTTAGTTTCACAAATCGGTAAAGTAGGTCGCAAGTTCTCGTATTGTCTTCCTCCTTTTAGCCAACAGACCACAACTAAACTAAGGTTCGGTGAAGTAGCCACCATATCATCAGGAAATGGGCTTGTTTCCACTCCGTTGTTCGCCAGATCTGATTTCCCAGCCTATTACTACCTCAACCTCGAAGGTATATATATATGATTTGCCAACGTTATTTACTCGTTTTCATTCACAAGTTTAAACAATTCTACCCTGGTCCTTACATATAATATCCATCTATTTAACTGATTTGATTTAATTAAAGAAGTAAAATAAATTGGTGAATTTGAACAAACATAACATGGTATCCCTAAAATATCTATATATAGCATTAGATTGATAAGCTAGTTTAGAATGAAATGATAAATATAAGAAATAGAGATGTTATATTTAAGACAAAATTTAACCTTTCAAATACCTTTTGTATTGCAGATGGGAGGGAGTATATATACATATATGTATATGTGTGTGTATATACGAATGTGGTGATATCATAAATGGCTCTTCATTCCCCGCTTTGCATTGTCTGAATACAACAACGATTGTTTTACAGGTATCACCGTTGGACAACAAAGGGTGCCGTTGACAAGTCAAAGCAGCAATGGAAACATAATAATTGATTCTGGGACGACATTGACGATGCTTCCATCGAGCTTTTACGAGCAGGTTGAAGCTTTGGTGAAGCAAGCCATTGGAGCCGACCAATTCGTAGTACAAAACAAGAACTACAACTTGTGTTACACAAATGCTAACTCCTTCCAGAACAATGTTCCAAACTTTGAGGTTCATTTTACAGGAGCCAACCTTTCCTTAAAACCTCAGAACCTTTTCCGTTTCACATCCAACGATGTCATGTGCTTTGCAATGCTTCATACAGATGACCAGGCCATTTACGGAAATGTGGCTCAGATTAATTTTGAAGTTCAGCATGATCTTGATCAGAAACAAGTTTCTTTTTCTCCTGTGGATTGCACCAAACAGTAGAGAGGACTTGAGAGCACTTATGTATGATTGATAAAAAGCTTTGGCTTATGGAGCTAGAGTGAAGTATGAGGATTATATTGTAAGCCCCAAATTTACTTTGCTATCCACACTATGTATTGTCCTTTTAGAATTATCGTTTTTTTTTTGGATACATTCCTTTTAGAATTATCTGAATGCATTATTGTTTCCAAATTAATTAGCTTTTAAGTATAATTTAATGCTTAGAAATATAATACTACAATCGATTCTTAATATAAGAACTAATTAACTTTTTAAGGAGATTAAAAAAGATAAATAAATTATTTAATCAGAACATGTATTCTGAAATACTTATATGTATCATTATATTATTATATCAATTATAAGTACTATTAATAATCTTTCTTAATTTCCTAAAAGAAATCAACTACCTATTCTATTAAAGACCGGATGTAGTATATTAAAATCACATTTAGATTAACTATTGCTTATATTTTTTTTCTAAAGCAAATTAGTCGTAAAGTTCATTAACTTTTAGGTATAATTTAAAGTTTATTACAATATTTTATGCTAATTCATTTTTTTTAGAAGACTAAAAAAGTTAAATACATTAGTGTGCAATGCTTTTTCTTTAGTTTCTCCTAGTACCACTGGTTTGAAACATTTTAATTGTTTCCGTTGTAAAGTGAAATCAAGTAAGCAGATCGATTCATTTTCACGATTATGTTAGGCATATATCAGATGTATTTATCTGAAAAAGAAAATGGATTTCTTTGGCTATACATATTGATTGACTTGACTTGAAGAGGTGGGTTAAATCCGTCATTAGCCATTATATGTATTACTTAGACCCTTAGTTGATTGACTTCAGAGTCAACTCGATATATTAATCATAACACGAGAGTCTCGTTATCTAACTGTGTTTGATGTTCTCCGGTCAAAAAAAAAAATGTTTGATTTGATATTTTGACTGCCTCAAAGGTCCGAATTGACGGCTAATTGAGGTGGACGTACGGACACTTTTCAAGGATTGGCTTCAATGGTGGTAATTGAGACCAAACAAACAAGTTGTTGGATTAGTGATATCAGATGGTACTAAATGGGTTTCAGTTAATTTTCTTACAAAATTAATAAAATTAAATAAATTGATATATATCATTTTTCTTTTAAATTAATTTATTTCATTTATAAATTAATATATAATCTAATTATATATATAAATATTTTATAATATATATAATCTAAATTATGTTATTTAGGTTTCCTAACCTCAATTGAATCTTGTATAATTGTATTAAACATGAGAGATAGAACTTTTTACGCAATGTTTGGAGAAGCTGATTGTTTGAGAATAAACTACGAGGTTGAGTTTAATAAGAAGGTTAATAGCCTGTTTGATTCAATTACATGAAAGAGGATTACATGTAATCCTGATGCATTTTATTGATTACATTGTTTAGTTAGTATGATAATGCAATCAAATGTAATCCTGATTACAATGGATTACATCAAATCAGGTAATCCCCATTACATAGCTTTAGCTATGTAATCCGGATTACAACTTGTATGAATTAACATATGGGTACTTATATCTTTCATAAATTAATATTTATACATTTATATAATTCATTTTTAGTCTTGATAAAGTTAAAAAGTTTATTTCACATTTTTTTATTTTTTATAAATAAAATATAAATTCTATTTCATGATTTATTAATAACATACCAAACAAATGCTATGTAATTATTATTACATTACACTACATTCCCATCCATTACATTCGTATGAACTCCGTGAACTAAATAGGCTATAAGTGAAGCATTTTGCATCCACACGTTTCAATGGCCAATTTTATTTTTCAATCTAGCTATTTATAAAGTTCACACTTTTAGTGAATTTGGAAGGTCGATTTTTTTTTTTTTTTCGCAAAATAAGCCTAACGAGTATATATTACAAAAAATATCGAGCTTTATTCATTTAAATTCCCACATTTTTTTTAAAATAATGGATTTAATCTTTTTTACAGTACTCCTTAATTGCCCTTGGATATTTTCTGTGAGGATGGTAGCTAGGTAGCTAGGATGGTAGCTAAAGCAAGGTTCGTCCTTTGTCGGATTACTCAAAAATCTGTTTAAGTAATTGACTTCGACTTACATAATATCAATTATATTCCACAAATTAAATTAATACTTCTGTGAAGTTTTGAAAGGGGTTCTAAATAATTTATAAAATCAATTTTATAGAAAATTAATGTTATCTAAATAAAAATATCTTCAAAGGAAAAAAATGAAAATTTCTAAAATTAAAAAAAAAATGATAAGATATCCATACTTCTTACTTGTTATTAATATTTTTTGGTAATTATATTTAGTTTCGGGACCTCATGTTGATTCTCCATAAATCCTATAATATTTCAATATTAGAGCATCAAATCATTAAAGAATAACTTAAATACTGATGCCATTAACTTAGATGTATGTTTAAAATTCAAAGGATGGTTTAAATTAAAGGTATCCAAAATCGGCCTAGATTGGATTTAGTGAAAGGAGATACTTCCTTACAATATGATAAACTAAAATTTAAATTATCATTTAAAAATTTATCTTAATATCTAATAATGCTTTAAATATTATTACATTCAGTAAATATATATATATATATATATATATTTAGGTGGGGAAACCGATCTAAACTTATTAGTAGATCAGGCCACACGGACAACAAATTTTTTTATTTTTATACATTTTAATAACTTATTGGGCCTCTATTACCATTTGGTCCTAAGCCCATATCTAATGTAGTTGTGATGCTCTCTTTTCCTCTGGTACTGTGTCATTGAAGATCCTTGCGCATATTGCTGCCAACGGGGGTTGGTCCGAGTGGTAAGCGGTTCGGTGCCGTTTAAACAAGATCTCGGGTTTGAGACTTGGTGTATGCAGAAAACCCCCGCTGGGAGACTCTCCCACCACTGCCAGGTGCGCGACGCGGGTTGGATCCGGATGTAATCGGGGTAAAACTCTAATGAACCGG
>QFDD01002376.1:0-23562 GCA_006871305.1 Vachellia collinsii | reverse complement strand
GGGGGGGGGGGGGTGTAGAGAGAGAGAGAGAGAGCATTCGAAGGCACTACGGCCACTACATATTCACACTATCTAATTTGTCAATCTTTCCAACCAAGTCTATTTACTTTTTAAAGTGGTCAATTTAATTAGCTAGTCACAAGTATGTATATATATATATATATATCTGTGTGTGTGTGTGTTTGTCAACTTTTTATAGGTGTTTGGATATTGTAGAACGTGTTGGTTATACAAACATCTAATTTTTAAACTATATGCAAATATGTTTTTGATTTAAAACATGACAAATAAATCCCCTTCAATTTTTATGGATTAAGCGGCTATTTCAACAACAAAACATCGTGTGTGAGTGTGTGTGTGTCAATAACAATATAACTTTTAATTTTTTTTTTTTTTGCAAGCAACTCCTTAAACTTAAAATTATATACAAATTCTTGTTTAGAAAAATCTCTTATATTTTCTTTTTCATTTAATTTAGGGTATATTAAAAACTACTTTGAATTTGAAACTAATTCATTTTAAAGCTTAGAACGCATATGATTTTCACCTCTCTCAATAAATACACTTCAAAGTATTCAAATTTGTACGCTACTCCAGGCACTTTTCACATCCTCTTTTTATTTTACTTTTTCTTTTTTTTTCAACATTTTTTATTTTACTTTTTCACATCCATTTTGTGAGATGATGGTTATATGAGAAATATTAGAAGTATTTAAATATGCTACATCCCTTTGGAAAACGGACTTGAGAACCGAGGATCTCACATCCTTTCAAAAAAAAAAGAACAAGTGTTTTCCTTCCCTCCTCATGGGTGAGATGGCTTACCACATAAATAAATAATTAATTAATTAATTAAACAGCTTGTTAGTAAAATCTCTTAAACTTGAAGTTATATATTTTCAATACCTAATAATTAGTAACCACCAAAGTATTACAGAAACTAATAGATCTAAAATGCTGCAGAAACCGACGAATGTCATCTATGATAATTCTACATATATGACTTCTTTTCAGCAACACAAAAGAGGGAGGAATATCAAAAGGATTAGGGATATAAGGTTGATTAGATAATTAAAAGCTTACACAAACAAATCTAGAATATGTTTGAATCAAACATATCCAAATTCTAAAACAACTCAGAATGCACATAATTTCAAAAGCAATATGTGAGAAGCTTCTGTGTTGACAATGGAAAAAACGTGAAACACGCACTCAAAAGTTTGGGAAATTTTTTTTTTGTCAAATTTTAAATATTAAAAAATTTTTATACATGACATAAAATTTTAAGATCTATTTGTATTAGCCTTTTACATTTTTTATTTTAAAATAATTAAGTAATATGTCTGGCAATCGTTAACGTCTTAAACATATTTGCTTTGTTATGAATTAGCAGCTATTAAATAAAAAAAAAGTTATCTGCTATGCCCATGTAAAATATATGCGCATTAATTTTTCGGCCAAAATGTATACGTTAAGTTTTAAGAAATGAATATATTATATAATACATACTAGCACCACGTTTTCAACTGTAGTTATTTTATTAATTATGATATAAATTATTTAATTGATGATAGTTTAAAAACATAAAGACAACCAAAAGCTCTTCAGGAAAAGAGGAGGCAACAATTATAAAAATATAATGTTGCTTTGAATTTGGTAAAATTATTTTTATATTTCTATTATTATTAATAAAATATCATTTAATTGCTTTCACTTTTGATTCATAGCTAACAGTAGTTTATATGCCTTAAAATCAAACTTGGAACCACTCATAACTTTTACATAACTAGAGTCTCATGCATCACACACAATTTGATAAATAAATAACACTATTTATTACTATTATAATTTATAAGCACCTAATAATAATTTTACATGATATAAAGTGATAGAGGCATAAATTGTGTCTTACATGGCAACCAAGGTGGCATCATATATGTCAACCATAATGTCTAAGAAGAGTTTGAGCAAGCCCAAGATTATTTTCATGACACCAAGGAGGACCTAATCATTATAACCCATGAAGTGACATTGAGGCTTTAGATAGCTACAATTAAAGCCCATACTATCATTATACATGCTGAGGGAGTAAATGAGACCTTAACCATGCTTATTCAGGCCCATACGAATAATTTTGCAGCCCATGGAAGCATGAGCACGTGAAAGAGCATGGAGGTCCATGAAATTGATGTAACATAAGCACAGAATACGCTTAAGATAATGTACAAAGCCCATGTGCAGTCTAGATTGAAAAATTCACTTAAAATACCTTCTAAGAGCAAGAGCGTAAATGACATCCAAAAACACTCAAGAAGCATCTAGAAGACTTCCTTATGTATTAATTTTGATGTAATTTCATCTTTATAAAGTTTCCCTTTTTATTTCCTTTCAATAAGGCCATTTGGTCAAGGATTCTTCTAGAAGATCTTGTTTTTGTTTCCTAGTTTTAGATAGCTGACTTTTGCTTCATGTTTAAGTAATTTTCTAATTTCTTTCGGTTTGAATGGTGCCAACAATCAATTAATCATCATAAAGGCATTATTATAGCAATTAAGGCTTAGGGTTTTTTATTTTAGAGTGTTCTATGGTAGCCTATATGTTACCAACATTTTTTGTACTTCATTTGAAGAATGAATTGCATAAGAACTTTGTTCTTTTGATAATTATATTCTGTTGTGTGAGCTTTGCTTACATCTTTGTATCCTTGTGAGAATACTCTGACAATATCAAAAGAGTGATCAACCTTATGATGTCTTTATGATTTAGGGTTGTAGGAAACATGCTCTCTTAAGATCCTACCTTCAATCGTCCATCTGAATTTTGTGATTAAGGTTACAAGAAACAGGTTTTTTTCATTATTATATCATTGGGTATCAGAACTTAAACTTTTCTAGTTTCAAGTCCTATTCTTTGTTTTTTTTTTATCTTGTTGCTTCCGTGTGTTTACTGTTTCCATCTTTTTCATCTTCCTTTCATCACTCTTACCTTACTTCAATCAATTTCGTTATTTCCTTCTCTTCCACCCTTTCATTGTTTTTGTGTGATTCTTTTGTGTTGAAAAAACAACAAGAAACAAAAAAAATTCATGAAAAAAACGAGAGAGAGAAAGTGTTTTTTGCTGTGAAAAAAAAGGAGTTATCAGCACAAATAGGGAAAAAACGAAAATAAAAAAAATAAAAAAGGGAAAGTTGCAAGTTGTTGAGAATTTGCAATAGTGGAGTTTCCTAATTTGTGAAAACTTCCTTTGCAAGTTGCAAGAAGTTTCCTAAAACTTGGGTGGTAAGACTATTCTCATTCCTAATCTTTCCTATTTTCCTATTTGCTTTTTCTTCTATTTTCTTATTCTAATTCCTTCCTTTCCCACTTCCCATTATCACTCTTTTGTGTTTTGTTTTACCTTTTATCTTCATTCATCACTTTTTTTTAGTCCTTATTTCCATACCCATATATCCTTCCATTTCCTTCCTTTTTCCCATATCACTTTTTTTCCCTTCATTCTTCCTTCAATATGAGTGACAATAAGACTTACCAAGACTTCAAGTTGTTCTTGAAAACCATGACAAATGACATTTGTGATCTACGAGTAGAGTTGGGCAAATTAAAAGCATCCTCTCATTCTAAGTTTTACAAAGAATTAGTTGAAGCAAGGTTCTATGAGTGTCAAAGAATACTTTGATGAGTTGCATATTGATATGCTGCAAGCCAAAGTAAAGGAATGTTCAAAAGCAACTATGGATCAATTTCTACAAGGGCTTAATTAAGATATTGGTAAACAAATGAAGTTGTACCCTTATAGTGATATTCAAGGAATGGTCTCCATAGCCATTGAGCTTGAGAAACTATTGAAAGAAAAAGAAAGAAAGAGAGAAAAAGAAAAGAGAAGAAAAGAGAGAGAGGCAAGAGAAAAAGGAGCTTGAAGAGAAAAGAAAAATTGAGAGAGAAAGTGAGTTGACAAAAATAATTGAGAGTAACATCATTGAAAATAAAAAGAATGAGAATGAGGCTTTAGAATATGTAAAAGAAGAAACAATTATTAATACTAATTATGCTATTTCTAGTGTTGTTTTATCATCCCTGCAAGAAGTTGATTATGATGCCTCAACACCTATTGATCCATATGGCAAAGATCACCCTCAAGAGTCGAGGACGACTCTTGAAAAAGAATGATTGAGGCATAAATGGTGTCTTCATGGCAGTCAAGGTGCATCATACATGTCAACCATGATATTCAAGAAGAGTTTGAGAAAGCCCAAGATCATTTTCATGACAACAAGGAGGATCCAATCATTATAACCCATGAAGTGACATTGAGGCTTCAGATAGTTACAATTAAATACTATCATTATACATGCTGAGGGAGTAAATGAGACCTTAACTATGCTTATTCAGGCCCATATGAATGATTTTGTAGCCCATGGAAGCATGAGCACATGAAAGAGTATGGAGGTCCATGAAATTGATGTAACATAAGCATGGAAGACGCTTAAGATAATGTACAAGGCCCATGTGCAGTCCAGATTGAAGAATTCACTTAAAATACCACGTGACAAACATGTATCTTGGAGCAGGAGCATAAGTGATGTTCAAGAACATTCAAGAAGCATCTAGAAGACTTTCTTATACATTAATTTTGATGTAATTTCATTTTTTTTATAAAGTTTCCCTTTTATTTCCTTTCAATAAGACCATTTGGTTAAGGATTCTTCTAAAAGATTTTGTTTTTGTTTCCTATTTTTTGGTAGCTGACTTTTGCTTTAAGTTTAAGTAGTTTCCCAATTTCTTTAGGATTGAATGGTGCCAATCAATCAATCAATTATCATAAAGACATCATTATAGTAATTAAGGCTTAGGGTTTTGATTTTAGAGTGTTTTATGGTAGCCTATATGTTACCAACATTTTTGGTACTTCATTTGAAGAATGGATTGGATAAGAGCTTTGTTCTTTTGAAAATTATATTCTTTTGTGTGAGCTTTGCTTACATTTTTGTATAATTGTAAGAATACTCTGATAATATCAAGGGAGTGGTCAACCTTATGGTGTCTTTATGATTAGGGTTATATGAGACAAGTTCTCTTAAGGTCCAACCTTCAATCATCCATTTGATTTTCGTGCTTAGGGTTACAAGAGACAGGTTCTCTTGATGTGTCATTCAAATTCTCACACTTGTTTCTAGTCAATCCGTCCCCCATCTTATATCATAAAGTTAGTTAAAATTATTTATTTATTGTAAAATATTAAAATTACTCTCAATTCATTAATTACAAAAAAAATGATTAATTAGTAAGAATGTTTTATATTTAATCAGGAACACTAACTAGAAAAATTAATATTTTGGACAAAACATATTATAGTATGAACCATGTGAAAGGCTCTTATAAGGAGACGACCAGAGGGAGTATTTTTCAATCATATGACTGGTTAAACTTTTTTATATTTAATATTGAGCTAATCGTATAAGTTCCCTAGCATAATAGTTCCATTTCCTAAATGTTAAAGCTAGATAACTACTTTACATAATTATTAGTTAAGTTGAATACTTGAATAAAATATGTATCGATTTTTTTAATGAGCCTTTTTAATCATTTGCAATTGATACTCGGTAATCATCTTTATTATATGCATTCAATGGAGCTTTAGAAAAAAAAAATTAGAATGTTGGGAGATAAACGTATTAAAGTCTTATCTATAATCAAAAGGAATTACTCTACTAGCTATTATATTTAAGACCGAAAAGAGTAAATGTTTATCTATGAAATATTACCCCCCATCCTAAATATAGAAACTAAACATGTAGTTTACTTTTATCCTAAATCTAATAATTAAATCTACTTTGTCTCCTAAATTTATATTTTTTTTATCCAAAACATCCATGTTGATGGGTCATAATAAGAAGGTTCCTTTAACTTACTTCATTTTATATTGGAAACCAATTATGAACCCCTTTAGTGCCTTTCATATTTTAGAATTAGCTAACTAAGTGAAATTTTGAAACTTATCAAAAGTTACGGTCACTTGGTTAAAATTTCAGAATTCTCGGTCAACTTTAAAAATTCATAATTAATTTTAGAAAAATCGAAACTGAGTAGTTCAAGTCTCTAAATGAAACTTGCTAAATTACCTACAAGGTAAAAATACCAATTTATCCAATTTCTTGACCAATTAATACAATTTATTTCGTGAATAAACATTGTTCATTTGATCATTTTTCAATTTTTCAGATTTTTTTTTCTAATTTTGGACCATCATAACTTTTTATACAAAACTCTAATTTCAGCAAACTTGAACTAATTTTCAAGCTTACAATGATTACTATTTTTCTGGAAAATTTCATGTTAATTGAACTTCATTTGGTATACTTTACTGTTACTTCAACTTGATACTTTAATAAGGGTGTTTGATCCTTCTTGTCACTTTTAACATGCTCATGTCTTGGCTTTTGATACATGCTTCTATCTAACATACATAACTAACTTTTCTAGCATATTTGTTGAGGTCTAACATATATATATATATATATATATATTCCAAAGCTCAACATAGAGCACATAATATAAATTAACAAATTTCCTTTGGATTCTTGAGCCTTATAACTTTACTTATGCATCCACCATCTTGCTCTTGTCTTTATTGGAAACTTGGCCTAGAATATGTTAATTTTTGGGAGATTGAGATTTCAAAGAAATCCACATAGCAAAAGCACTAACACAAATATTAATATGCATGATCATAATTCATTATCTAGCTAAACATGCATGAACATTTTCTACTTTCATTTCTAAAACACTTGTATATAACCATGGCATGTTATAAGTACAACATAGCATGTTCAAACAACACATATTTGGCATGTAACATAGCACAAATAGTGAACAATAATCAAAAGCAAAAATTTTAAATAATTATTTATAATTAATTATTTATTAAATATCTAAATATTAAATAACTTTTAAAATTTTTGTAAATATTATTCTTGTCATTCTGACTAGAACCGAGCATCAATTATAATTTTTCTCTATCTTTTGGGACTTTGTAAAATTTTCTGATATTTTGGTTAAACTTTGACCAAAATACCCTTTAACTTTTCTTAATTTACCAAAATACCCTTGAATTTAAAAAATGACATTTTGGTCTCCAGAAATTTTGTATTTGCACTTAGGTCCCTATTTCAAAATGTCACTTTGGTCCTTTATATTCCAAAATGACACTTTAGCCTCTTACTTTTTTAAAATGACAATTTTGCCCTCATTTTTCTTACGTTTGGCAAAATAGCATTTTCACTATTTCTTTCCTTTCCTCTCATCCTTCTAACCTTTAATTAATCATTTGCTACTCATTTAACTTTTATATCCAGTTATTGAAACCATGTATATTACAAATAATAACAAATGCATATAATTAAAAAATGGTATTTTAGAAAATCTAGGACATATATTATCAAAAAAAAACAAAGGAAAATTTAAGACATGTATATTACAAGTTACTAGCTTCACTAATTTTCTTAATATTCATAAATTAGTTGATATCTTGGAAAATATTCATCTTTTTTTTTATCTAATTTGTTGACTTCTGTCTTTTGCTTGACTAGTTTAGGTCGGTCGTCATCATTTCTCAAAGCTCCCCCAAGAACTTGAGATTTTACTCTCTTCTTGATCAAAAATTTGTCGTCCCTTATTATTAGTTCCTTTTTCATAATTTCCTTCGTTATTTCTTGGAATTGTTTGATCTAATTTATCTCTAACGTGAGTTTGAAACGTGACTTCTACGTTTAGCACTTTATTAATTCAGCAACACATTTTTTGCTTTAGGAATTAAAAGTTTTTTAATTTTAATCTGCCCTTAAATTTGTGTTTAGAAATAATGGATGTTTTATAAATCTTACATAATCTATTGTAAATCATGAAACTTCAATTATAAATATTGAATAATTAGTTGTAAATTATAAAACAGTGATTGCAAATTAACATCATAATTTTCTATTCATTAATAATTAATGTTCGAATACTTTTTATAGGCAAAGAGCATACTATACTTGATTCCTATATCTGACTTAATTAAGAACTAATGTTCCAATATTAACAATTAATTTTTTTGGAATTTACAACTAATCATCTGAGATTTAACTTCCATCGTTAGCAAGCCAAGCTTTCTGGATTTACAATTGAAATATGTTACTGACTACATAAAAACATTTTTGCCTATTTACTTTTTTAAATAAAAAAACCTTGGTTTTTCTCAATAATTTTATAAATTTTCTTGGGCTCCAAATACAAATAGTTTTTAAGGGTTTAATCACTTTCTCAAAACCCAAAGTTCAAAATCTTTAAACGAAACCTGCACGCTTTCCACCATTTCAAATCCTTAAAATTATATAGATTTGCCATTATTTTCATTATATCTTTTTTTATAACGTATTTTCATTATACCTTATTTCTTGATGTGTGAGATTAAAATTGTTCAAAAAAAAAAAACGACACAGATTCAGCATTGGGTGAATTAAAAAAGTTAATTAATTGCATGGCATGCACATATGTGGTCAGATTAAATTAATTTAAGGAGGAATGTTTAAAGACTACAATTATGAGATTACACAATTTAATAATCAAAATTTGATCAAAAGTTAAATGAGAGGACAATTTTTGTTATGTATAGAAAGCAGAATGTAAAAATGATTGTTGTAATTTTTAAAAAATAAAAAATCATTTAACATATTTGTTTCTATCATCTTCATCCTACATATCAATGCAATCTAGTACTGTTGTGTTGCTGAAGTGAACTACCTAATAATATATGTTTATCAAAGTATTGAAAATTTTTGTGGCAGTAATTTAAAAGTCAGTGGTGCAATAATAGTTGAATCATGTTCAATTCAATCATAATTAAAATAATATAATTAGATATGTATAACCCTTAAAAAAGTAATAGTTAAATAAAAAAAAAGGCATTAACTCGTGAATTTAACATTCATTTATAAATTATATGTATCCCAATAAAGCATAGTTAATGGAATACACAAAGTTGACTAGTAATAGTTAAATAAAAAAAAGGCATTAACTCGTGAATTTAACATTCATTTATAAATTATATGTATCCCAATAAAGCATAGTTAATGGAATACACAAAGTTGACTAACTACTATTTTTCCATTGTTTTAATTCAAAATGACATTTCAGTCTGTTGAAGGACAGAAAAAAAATATATATAATCCAATTGGATCAACTTGTCTAAAACTCCTCAAAAAATTGGTTTACCAGTTTGATCAACCAACCTGAGTTGGATTTTTATATAATGTCTATGTATGTTACTCCTCTAATCCTCAATGTAATACCCAATTAAAGGGTTGGTCTTAGTCCTAATTATAAGACCAATTTCTTGCATTTGTTACTCTTTCCCCAAATTACCCCTATTAATTAATACAAACATATATTTGTATAATATAACTCTTTTTTGAAATTTTGTTTGACCATATGAACAACTGAAATTATTTTCCCTTCTGAAAATTTCTTTAAACATATAAGCAACTGTGCATTGGAAGAAATAAACAAAGTAGAACCACACAAGTAAACAAAGAAGAGTTAAAGTATAAATTTATCTCAGAAGCTTTCCCTCAGGAACAATATTTTGCCGAAACTTTTTTTACAAGCAATATTGTCTGGAAATTTTAAAATTAAGCAATATAGGTCCTTACCGTTAAAAATGTTACCAGTTAACATTAGTTTTTTAACGATCAAGAAGAACTTACTCCAATTTAAAAATGTTAGGGTAATATTGTTTATGAACCAAAATTTTTGAAGCAAATTTACACATTAAGTCAACAAAAAAATTGAAAGCGCAAGTAAACAAAGTAGAGCTCATATTCAGTTTTACTCTGACAAGGATCTTTTAGGAAAAAGTTGTCAAATATATAATAATTAATTAACTTACTTAAACCTATTTAATCTAATTAAATCAGTTAAAGATGTTATACATTAATCGATTAAGGATTAGAGGAATATTTGGATATCTTACTCAAGTAAACAATAAACCCATCTGTGTTTGAAAGAACTCGTATATAGGCTTTAAGCCCAGAATTAAAAACCTTTCTAAATGTAAACACAGTTGAATCTTATTGGGCCAACTTTCCTTTTTTCTTTTTTGGGTCACCTCATGCCCACCTTACACTTAGGTGTAATTACATCTAAACTCCAAGAAACGGAAAAAATTTCCATACGGTCTCTAAAAATCATGAAATTGAGTTGGAATCCTATGGATTTATGTTAAATTAATAGAAAATGTGAAAAAACATCATTGCCCCTATTTATTTAAATTGGAATATGAAAGACAAATGTGTGAAAGAAAAGACAGCAATAAGATCTTTTCACATTTGCAGTCCATCTAACTTAGGTTTTATAGGACTCCAACTCAATTTCATGATTTTTAAATACTTGATGGTAATTTTTTTTTCATTGAGACATGTATGGAATTTCTCCTTACACCTATGAGCATTCATGATCCACAGAAAAAATCCAAAAAATAATGGAAATAAGTAATTAAATTATCCAAGTGAAACTTACAAACTATTGGAAGGATATATGTGCTTCACAAAAAAAAATATCCAGATAAAAATTTTTACCAAAAAAGATTGACCAATGAGAATGAGATAAAAAAAAATAATAGAACAACAAAATATCTTATTTTATTAGGTGGAGTCACCTACATGAATGGTATGACTATTATACTTTATTAACAACTGTTAACACAATGAACTGGTTCAATGACTTCATTTTGAAAAAGAAAAGAAAAGAGAGAGTTATATAATTATATTTAAAAAAATGTTTATAATGTAATGAGTAGAGTACCCTTTATTTCATTCAATTAAATTTTTATTCGCATGTCTAAATTAATAATGACTAATTTTTCCGTATGTATTTATTAATGTATACAATCCGAGATAACCAATATTTGAAAATCCCAAAATGTTCATGGGGGAAGTTCTACATTTCTATAATAATATCTTTGGCATGAAGATATGATTTTAGCTAAACCTAAATTTATTCAAAAGAAGTATGATTATGCTACAGGCCCAAGTAATAGGTGTGTTCAAATTTCAAGGCTTGTTTTTTTTTATATGGGCCTATAAGCTCAATAAATGCCTCATCCTCACAAAAGTAATGAACGATACAGAATTGGGCCCAAGATCTATTCACTTTATAAGGTATGAGATTTGAAGGCAAGGATCTGGGTTGGATTTTGGGGAAGATACTGATTTTTTACAATATGATAAATTAAGATTTGAATCCTTATTAGGAGATGTACCCACATTTTTAAATGAATGGAGCTTGTCTTATCTCTTATTTCTTTTTATCATTTTCTTCTCGAAATTCCATCTCCGAGGAAAAAAAAATGGATGGTTCAGATATTTTATTTAATAAAATTATTATTATAAATAAATTTAAATCGTTAAAATATAATCTACACAATTCATAATAGCAATACATACAAGGTAAAAAAATTAATTTATAAAATATTATAGTAACTTTTATAAAAATATTAAATATGAACCATCCATTGTTTAATCTAAGCGTGAAGATGGGATTCTGAGAAGAAAATGAGAAAGAGAAAAAAAATGAGAGAATGTATTCTTAGTAACCTGATAGCCTTGAACATGATTGATTAATTTAATAGATACTAAAAATACATATATTTAATAAAAAAAAAGGTATCTAATTAATAGTCAATTCATTTTCATATAAGACAACAATGATAAGAATAGAGGACGGTGGATCATCAAACTGAACCTGTTAGCATTGCTCTGTATTTTAATATAAATATTCAGACTATTCTACCCTTTAAAGAATTAAAACCTATTATTTAAAATTACATGAACTGAAATTAGAATAAGGGCAAACCATGTAAAATATCTAACATGGTGGTCCATCCACACGTGTGCACATGATCTGTTACCATCCAATAATTGATGTTCCTACCTTGGACCAATCCACAAATATCTTTGGGCAAAAACCCACAAATATCTACTTCCATGGATTATTTAAATCTTAAAATTGAATTTACATGCAAGAATTTAAGGAAAAAATTATTCAAAATTAGGTACAAAAATTTGCATTTGAACCATTAATTTTGAAGTAGGTCTTGTTGTAAGTTTTCTACAAAATATTATTAGAGTCTTTAAACTTTTACAATGTCGTAATAAACCTTCCCTCAATTTTTAACACTATAAAAAAAATGATGACTGTATATTCAAAATTCACCCCTTCCATTATTTTATGCATTACCAATCTAATAATTGTAATTATAATATTTCTAAGAAAAACAAATAATTGCTACCTAAAAAATAAAACGTTGAAAATGTTTTAGTTTATTAAGGATACTTAATATATATTTAAAGGTGATGTTAATGTTGAGTAGTCAGCTAAAAATAACCCTTCATACAAACAGGGGTTGTGAGGTAACCAAATTAAATAACTTAGGTTTTTTGTCAAAATATAAGAAAATGACAATTAAAATAATCCATGTTACTCTTATCGCAAGACCTATTTAAATAATTCGATTAGATTAAAGAAATTAGTTAAATTTGTTAATATAATATGTTTTTTTAAAACATTATAATCATCTTCCTTAATCTTTCCATCCCTTTCTTACTTAATTATTGTTGAGGAGACATAATAGGGGTAATTTTAAAAAAGATTGATAAATATGTAAAATAAATCTTACATATAGAACCAAGATAAAGTTGGCAATTAAATCATACATTAAGCAATTGAGGAGAATATTTTAGAGTGATTGACACAAAAATACATTTAAATATGTAAATCTTAATTCAAGATCCCAAAAAATGGCCTAACTATGGCGAAGTCCTTATGGACTAATATGTGATTAGATTTTAATGCAAAGTTCTCTAAATCAAAATGTTCTTAATTTGAAACATGAAAAACGAAATGACATTAATTAACGTTTTGATAAATAACAGTTTTAACCTATGAAATGACAACAATTAAGACAATGACAACTAATTTTACGGAGGGTAATAGGTCATTTCACAAAATATTTAATTTCAAAATAGTCTTTAAAGACCCTATAAAAATGAAGTCATTTTTAAGAATTATTTTAGAATTATCATATTGGATGGCTCTTATATATTTTTATTTAATAATTTCAAAAAATGACTTGGGTCAAACCAGTTCAGAACCCAATCCATAGGCGCACTTGGGAGACACTATCCACATGAGGTCCAACTGTCAGACGACCATAAGACACTCAGAGTCTGCTCACCATCTCAGATCCATCGCCCACATCTCTCAAGAGTCAGACCAAATAGTTGAGATCCGAGTATCTAGTGATCACTGCCCCTAGATCCTCAGAGGTCGTTAGACATGACAAACGGGTGACTGAAGCTAGAGACCGACTATTTATTTTTGCCATATTCTTTGTTTTAGACACATTGAACTCACTGAATACACAATATTTACTCTGATCTCTCTTGCTTTCCCCTCCTTTGTTGTTAAGCTTTCTGTATTCAGGCACATTGCTATCAATACAATTCCACTTTATTTTCTACATTTATCTTGTGTTAACGGTAGTAGTCAATTTAATCTTTCTTAACACTGTTGGTAGTCCAAATTCATTCAATTCTTAGTTAATTTTTATCCTTTATTGAAATATGCCCAAACAATCTCTACCACGTTACAATTAACTAATTAATGATAATAGAATGCAAGTGATAAAAATGACCAAAAATTATTATTATTATCATTATTATTGTTGTTGGTGGGTCAATATAACAAGAAGTGCGGTGTTGATTGGGATTCAATTATGTAAAAACATGATAAAGGAAGTGGAGCCTTGTTAGATAATGCATTATTGCATTACACTCTTTCTATTCCCTTAATTATTTTTTCCAACTCTAATGAATTATTGTGTTGTCTGAAATCAAATAAAAGGAAAAAAAAAGTCAATGTGATAAGAGAGAATTGGGGAAAAGTCCCCAATTGAAAAATTAATTGTAGAATGGGATTTTCCACACATATGCAACTAAATTTTCACGTTATGTGTAACTGTACTACCACATGTATAACTGAACAGGTCTCATGCTCTAATTAATTCCCCAATAGAGATTTATTCTCAATTCTCCCATGTAATAATAACTTGTTAAAAGAATTTACATTTTATTTTAGGATAAAGTAGCATTCAAT
This sequence comes from Vachellia collinsii, assembly GCA_006871305.1. NCBI lineage: Eukaryota > Viridiplantae > Streptophyta > Magnoliopsida > Fabales > Fabaceae > Vachellia > Vachellia collinsii. The sequence continues at coordinate 9,375 of QFDD01002376.1, read as the reverse complement.
GTCTTAATATTATTTATAGTGCATTCAGTATTCTGATGTCTTTTTGGGCATATCAAACACCCCTTGATGTACTATAAATCATCCTGATGTACTATAAATAATATTGGAGTGTTCGAAGCACAAGGAAAAAAAAAAGCATCGAGATGCTGAATGCAATTCAAAAACAACATTATGGTATTAGATGTTAATTTACCTTTTGTTTTATGTTGATTTATTTTTCTCCCTTGAAATTTCAAAATGAAGATTAAATATTCAAAATTTTTCATGTATGGAATTATTATTAATATGTCCAACTAGGTAGATCCAAATAGATTTAAAATGTAATGGATGAATTGATTTATTCATTGTCAGTGAATAGTATTATTTGTTGGGTTGGCAAAAAAAAAAAAGGAATAGTATTATTTTTTGGTGAGTTATCAAGAGTGTCTTTAAACTATTTTAAGTATGAGACTAATTTCTTTTGAAATTTAAAGTGTAAAGGTTTCATCCACCCTAACAAATGTATAAAGGTTTCATCTACCCTAACAAATGTGCTTCCCAAAATGTGAATGGTATTATGTTTATTATTGAAATGAAAATACATGAGAACTTTTTTTGGTTGTATCCCACCTTAATTCAAATTAGTATAATGATATTTATGTCTTAAAAGATAAATTTACTAATAACAATAAAGTCAAAAAACATTTTACTGAAGAATGGCATGATATCAAACCCAGATCGATCGGGTCCCATAGAGTATTGATTGGCAGGTGTCAATTCCCATTCAAAATTAAAATAGCATGCCATAAAAAGAGGGGAGATTCACATGAAAATAGTCATTGAATTTCTCAAACCTCATCGGGGTGCCGTAAATAAGGGAAATGACATATGGGTATGAAGAGAACAAAGAGAGATTGAGACAAGTCGAATGAGACGTTTTGCAGAGAAGAAATGATAGTCAAGGGCAGTTCCATCTTTTCGTATAAATTTTCAAAACCCTATTTATTGACTGACACACATATGTGCTTTCTCTTATTTATAATATCAAATGGGATTTAGGAAATTAATTGGATATTTTCCTGTTATTCTTCCTAAAAAAAAATACTGCTTGATCGATGAAAAGACTTTAATATTTCATAGAAGTAAATGCTTGTACATTGCATGAAATCTAAAAAAGAGTAGAGTATTGATATTGAGATTTCATAAATATAACAACGCTTATTGTAAATTATAAATTGTATATATTGATCTGTTCAGTGAATTATTTGAAAGTGAAAGAGTTGCATGTTCACAGATATGAAGGGTCACCAAACACAAAACAATAACAATGTTCTTTTCAATTTTCATTTTCAATTCCAATAATGCAACTGACCATCAGACCATGCGTGCCTTTCTTTGACTGCTCATCTATGAAGGAACAGGAGATTAAAATTGTGTGGAGCCCTATAAAATGTATGAAAAAGATATTGAAAAATTATATGAAGCTTTAAAATTTAGAAAGTCTCTTTGTTCATTCCTGAACCCTCTGTTTGATTTAGAGAATTTAGGGGAGGGAAGGAATTTTAATCCTAGGGAACAGGGAAAAAGGAAAAGAAAAATATTTTAACAATCCTCTTTGTTTGGTGGAATCTAAATGTCTAAACTTGAACTTTTGTTTACCAAAAGAGGAAAACTATGTGTTCTCAAATTAAAAAAAAAAAATCCTAGATCATATAAATTATTAAAGTATCATTTGGTGGAAACTAAATGAAAACATAATTATATTAAATATTATACCTAATCCCCTGCACCAAACTTGACCACATTTCCAACACCACAGGGGGACAGGAAGTGTAATTTAAAAAAAAATTAAGGAATTATTGTAAAGTTGTAAGAAATAGATTCAATTATCGATAAATCTAATAGCAGTTGATAAGTATATAATAATAAATTTTCGTACAAAAAATAATAGTAAGTTTACACCTCATATTTGCTATATTTAGTAATTAAGTTTCTTTCTTGATACTCTCTAATACAATTTCCATCCCTTACTTTCCATTTTCCTTATCCAAAAGGGAGAGGAGTAACTCACTTCTCCCTTCCTCCCCTTCATATCAGTCAACCAAACCAAGAAAAGAGATTTTAAAAAACTAATTCACAGGAAAATTAATTTTTTTATCCCTAAACTTTTGTTTCAGGTGTAACTCGATCCTTGAAATTTATTTCGGTATAACTCAATTCATACACTTTTGATTCAGTTGTAAATTGATCCCTGAACTTTAACTCACTGCAACTCAATCTATACAGTTTTAATCATTTTATAATTTAATCACTGATCTTTTATTATATATATATGATTTATTTTTTAAAATATAGAAATTAAATTATAAAATGGTTAAAACTACAAAGACTGAGTTACAATAAATCAAAGTTCATGGATTGAATTATAACTAATTTAAAACTATAAGAACTGAGTTATACCCAAATCAAAGTTTAAAGATTGAGTCCCAATTAGATCAAAACTTTAAAGGATTAAAAGACTAATTTTCCTCTAATTCATTTATACCATATATTCATTGATGTGTTTTATTAATGGGTTAACCTGCAAATTAGCATTAAAAGTTTTCCCTTCAAAATAATTTTGCCTTGAAAATTTCGAGATGTAGCAATATTACCTTTCCACTAAAAATCACTAAAAATATTAACAGCTGTATGTTAGTTTTTAACTTAACGAGATAATTTGTTAAAAAACTTTCAAAGTAACTTATGCGACAACATTGCTTCTCAGACAAAACTTGCAAGGGTAAATTTACATATCAAAAGTATCGTTGATCTCACAAAAAAAAAATCATAATCCCTCAAGATCAAGAGTATTATTTAAAAAAATTGTAAATACTAAATAAATGTCCGTTTGGATTAACAATAGAAGATACTTTTTCAACATAAATTACGGTTTATGAAGTAAGTATACGAAAGGAGTTTTATGTCTGATTTATTTCAATGGGTCTTTCTAATACTCACATAAGCCTTATAAAATTTTATGTGAAACATTATAATCCATGATTGCAGGAGACAGCTATATATTTAACACTATTTCATGAGACAAAAGATTTCGATTCAAAAAGTTAGATCCAAACCAAATCCATGTGCAGCATAAAGTTCCAAATATATATATATATATATATCCCTACTGACTCTAAAAAGTCTAAAACATTGTGTGTATTTAACTTTTTTAGTTAGGCTTAACATGCAAAGCTAAGCATGAAATTTTTATTCAAAAGTTTAAAAATACTCAGAACAAGTGTCAATATAGTACGAACAGAGCAAAAAATGTGAAGACGGTTAACTGTAATCTATGGTGGTGGGGGCCGTTCAATCCACATGTGCTGGACACACTTTTCATCTTTATCCCTTGCTTAAAAGAATGAATCAAGTAAGTTACTCGTAAATCCATCATCACCCATCCAGAAAAGTTAAAAAGAGAAGTTGAAAAGTTGCTTGTTCAAAGGTTGAAATTCTATGGACTAATCAATCACACCTAATTGGCTACTTGTGTACACTTTTTTTAGCAAAACCATGTTCATATTTATATCCTACGTAAGCAAAATCAGAAAAAGCGTTTCCACCATACACATACACCGTCAGATCTTCTCCAGATTTATTCTCAACCATCCGATTCGTCCTTCATAACTCCACCGGAACAAACGGAGAGACCACCGTAGACGGCGGCGGATCGTAGCAGAATGGCGCCGCCGGATGCTGCCACTTCTCGAAAACCACATTCGTCGGCTCTGCGCTAGGAAGCCTAGTCTGTTGCTGCGTCTGCTCTTGCGTTGGCGCTCTATCAGTCGAAATCACCACCGGCGGTACCTCCTCCATCGTCGGCGACAAAAGTGGAATCGCAACGTTCCACTCGCACGTCCGATTTACCAATAACGATGACGGTGCACGCCGTTGCAATCGGCTCGGCTGCCGCCGGCTTCCGGCGCTGAGTTTACTAATCTGAGCATCTGCCATCCCGGCGAGTATCGATCGATCGGCTTAACAGAAGATAAGAGAATCCTTCAGGTCGCTCAGGAACGGGTCGGATCGGCTCAAGAAAAAGGGATCTGAAGAGTAAGAAGAAGAGATACAGAGACGACGACGGCGAGGAAGAAAACGGAAAGGCGAAAAGAGAATCTGTTTTGTAGAGATAAAAAACTGAAATGCGTTCGGGGAGGCTTATATCAATGGATGCAAGAAAAGGAGCCTCACACATGTGATGTGAGTGTGAGAGTGACGCGCACATGCGCGTGTCAGAACTGTGCCTTCAAAAATATTATTTTCACTAATAAATAATTATTATTTTTCTCTGCGTTCTCCCACAATTTTAGTCCTACCTAAATATTCCAACGCATCCAACGCATTTTAATGAAAAATCCTTCTATCAAATTACTTTAATATTCTCTCCGTTACATCACATCAAGTTTTATATGTTATTTTGTATTTTATTTTAAAAATATCATTATTTAACTATACACCCTTATAAAAAAAATAAGATACATGGTGTGATTCCAGAATTTCATATAACAGATGTGAGAAAAATAAGGTTAAGTTGCAAAGATATGCATAAATTATTTTTTATCAAAAGTACATTGAATTCCATATGCCTACAAAAATACTTATGAACAATTAAAATAAGAATATAAATATAGGGTATGTTTAGGAATAGCTTTTTTAAGTAATTTTACACAATCCGAGTTAAGTATGTGAGAAAAGTTTTATCTCGATTTACGTAAAAGTGTTTTTTACGTGTTTAACAAATAAGCTCATCATTGTTAAATAACACTAATACAATTACTTATAAATATGCAAAAATAGGGTGACTCTCACCAAAAACAAAAAAAAATAACCTTTGAAAGTATTATCATTGTTTTTCTTTTTACCAAACAGTATTAGAATTGTTTAAAAATTATTATTGTGACCGGACTTTGTTATTTTGATATGAATTAATAGAGATTATTATTGTAAATCTAGAAGATTCTCGAATTTAGAAGATTCTCAAATTTATTGTAATATGAATTTGTACAAGACTAATACATGAACACGTTGACATCTAGAAGATTCTCAAATTTATTAGATTAATCAGGATTGGAATTTATGCTATAGGATGACTATTTAAAATTTAGGCTAAAATATATATTTGATTATTTAAATTTATATTAAGCTTCAATTTAATCCTTTAAATTTTAAAATTGTACTTTTAGTTATTTAATCCTAACATAGTCAATTTTATTTAATGGAAAACGTTGACTTAACGAATTTAAACAATGATTCTACAATTAAATGTTAATGACGCTACGCAATTTTATAATGTAAAAATGATTATATTAAATAATCAAAATTCAAGAATATTTTATAAATATTTAGTTACATAATCGTGTTTAAATTTGCCGAATCCGCACTGTTTGTTAAAAAACTAAAAGTGTTAAAGTTAAATCACTTTTTTCTTAAAATTAAGAGATTAAATTGAAATTTGATATAAATTTAAAGGATTAAATGTATACTTTAGTCTAAAATTTACTAATTATATTTTGACTCTAATTATTTTGATTTGAAATTAAATGTATACTTTAGTCTAAAATTTGCCGAATCCGCACTGTTTGTTAAAAAAACCAAGAGTGTTAAAGTTAAATCACTAAAAGTACTTTTTTTTTTAAAATTAAGAGATTAAATTAAAATTTAATATAAATGTATACCTTAGTCTAAAATTTACTAATTATATTTTGACTCTAATTATTTTGATTTGAAATTCATTGAAAAAAATAATACCCATAAAGTTATAAATGGAGGGAATAATTTAGCCCACATCACAAATTAAAATTGAAATACAAACTTTAATTTAAAACTTGGATTGGATATCAAAATGGTGTACCTTCAGCCTATTAGACTACTGACCCAATGGCATAATAATTAAATAAATATAATTATATGCATAATACATATACAAAGCAGTTTCATAACAACTTTAATTGAAAACATAATAAGATAACAATATATGAAGTTTTGAGTGAAATAGCATTGTATGCTATAAATGTTCTAAAAATATATCCGGATTTCAAACGGGTCAATATTTTGATAGGTTTTTAAATTTTTTAACCTTTTTTAAATCAAATTCAACACTTATCCAATTCTCCAAAAATTGTTCGGATCCCCGGTTCGACTTCGGGTTTCTCTCAAATGAACCGTGAAAACGATTTCATATCCCAAATGAAATTGTTGGCAATTCTAATTGAGGTCGGGCCGTCCAGTTTGATTCTTTAATTCATCAATCAAAAATATTAAACCCAAAATTAATAAAAATCAGATATCATGATGAGTCAATAGTCAGAAATAGCTGTTAGTAACAATTTTTTTTAAATAATAAAAAATAATATGTGTGTGTGGTTGTCTTTTAGGATGAAGGTTAATGCTTCTAGCAAGTGATTGAGATTATACCAAAACCACCGGCCCTTTTGACCATCAAGCTTGTGGCCTTCAAACTTAACGTCGCCTTCACCATCATCACATTACCTATACCAATCAGATTAGACCAACAATCCAACGGTCAGATTTCCCCCACATCCTACGGCTCATGGGTCTGCAATACGTGGTTGATTTCTGACCAATGGTTATCATGACGCGTGTCAACCCTTTATAGCAAGTTATCCCTATTGTCGTTTGATGGTCAAAGTAAACCGGGGTTGTTTTTGTTATTAATAATTTTTTTTTTGCTTAAACACCCGGTAATCTGACCACCTTTTAGAGGTTAAAAATCATACTAATCCGGATTGGTCGATGGTGGGATCCATTTAGATGGCGACCCCATCACCTATGGCCTACGTAGCTGTATTCTCAAATGTTTGAATTCATGACTTTCGATTACACTAGAACGTCTTCTACCAATTGAACCAAGCGCTGAACGGTTTTTTATTATGAATAACTAATGTTATTTGGATCTGCATTTGCATGTTGTTGAATTAATGTTTTGTTGGTTGTCACTGTCGCAGCAACTTTGTGTCAAAATCTGATGGCCAACTCCAAGTTGTCCAGTTGCTGATGGTTTTTGCTTCTAACCACACTTTCATGTTCAACTGCCACAAGTTGAACACACCACCACCACTTGCCTTTTTTGGCTTTAGTGGAAGAGCCGTTTTAGACCCAAAGATTACTAACTTTGGATATCGTTTTCAAAAATATTGTTTATTGATACGATTATTTTTAAAAGAGTGAAGACATATCCTACAAAATAGACGTGAAAATATAGAGAGAAAAAATGAATGGAAAAAGTGGCTATTGTAGAAGCAGTGCCAAAAGTATTAAATTTTAAAACCCTTCCAACATATACGATTTTCGAGTTTCGAATTTGTATTCTTCTTCTTGCCAGGGCGAGAGTTCTTACAAAAATTATCAATAAGGAGTGAGTATATGTGGGCATTTGAGTAAAATCTAATTGTGTATATTGTCTAATAAAATCATTACATTCAATTTGTTTGTGGATGCATGCCTCTAAATTAATAGTGCTAAGTATATATGTTTTTTAATATCTTATCCATATGAGTCACACTATTCATAAATTTATAGTTTGTATTATGTGTGTTATTTAATATAATATTAAATTGTTAAGTGAAAATAGATAGAATAATATGTCCTTGTGTTGTCTTTAAGAACTTTGGACCTATTTGATACATATGCTTGAATCTCGATGGATTGGAAATAAAGTGGGAATAAAGTTTTAAAATTATATTTGGTATAAAATAATATTTAACAGGAATGATTTCATTAATTTTATTTTATAATCAACTATGAAGTGTAAAAAGACAAAAATATTCCTTGCTTGAACTCCCAACCTCAATCACTCTTGCCTTATCTAGAACTGACCAGTGTTCTTGTTCTTCTCCCTCGTATCTCTGCTCCACCATAGCCCTAGGTGTGTTGTGTTCCTTTCTTCTATTGATCGTATTGCTGTTCCTCTTCACGAGACTTGTGATGTTGGTTCTAGGATCTACTTCTTTTTGGTGTATTGTGTTCCGAATGTAGTAGTCGTTTGAAACCTCATTGGTTTAGAGTCCGGACAACCCGAGGCGACCATCGACCAGAGATGACGGTGAAGAAGAAAAACAGAGATAGAGGAGGACAACCGATGGAGAGAAAGACATTTGGGTTTGCTTGTGATGGCATTACAAAAGTAAGTTCACGCAAATTCAAATAGAACTATTCTTACATACTTACTTTATCGATCATAAGTTATATTGAAAATGTAACTCCCACCTTCAATCCAATGCTGATGATAGATGTATGTAACCATTTTGAAGTGAAGGTTGCTTTTGTCCCAAAATTTTTCAATCCTAGGATTGGAATCCAACCCGGGGATGATGGATTTAAGCAATCTCACTTATGTGGCATTCCCAAGATATCTCCAAACCCTCATACCAAACATCGCAAAATGAGTACTACTAACACCAATCCCAATTCCAATCTTCCCCAATACCATATGCCAAAAACAGGATTGTTCCACGAAATGTGTAAAATACCTTTATATTTTTTAACTCAACTAAACAAGTAAGATCTACCTCTATTCTCCTATGAATTTAAGTTTATGATAAAGTGACAACAAAACTTCACCTAATAGTATAAATAAATACGTACACATATAATATTAACTACTAAAAGCTACATTGGTGATGGAGACATATATGAGGTAAAGCATGGGGCCCAATATTTTGATTTAATTAGTTACTTGATATGGTATTAGGTGAGAAGCCAAATAGCTCAGTACCAATCCATTTCCAGAAGGGGACAAGGGAGATAAGAATAGAAGAAGATGGGATCATCAAACTCGTTGAATTGGAGCAGTGATTAGTTTGTATAAGTCTTACTATTTTTGTCCAAAAGCGACTATGGAATAATAAAACTACACGCTTTTTATTGCTCAGCTTTTTCCAAAAGTGATAACACTTCATTCATTTGTTTGACCTCTACTTTGTTGCTTCTTTAAAATTCTTATGCATGACTGCTGCCAAGCCATACCACACAGCAAGATTCTAGGTGGTTTGTTACATTTTTTTTCCAACCGATGTTAAATATATCAGTTAATTAAGAGTTAAATTTTAGTTATGAATGTAAAATCCTGATTTACTTTTTCTATCGTATCTGTTTAAGTTTCCTGAAATATCTATCGGAGGAGAGATAGTCGCTCAAATGCACTGTACAAGAGAGAATGAGAAATAGTTATAAAGTTAATGGGTGGGGCCAAACATAGCAAAGGGAGACGCCTCTTATTTATATTGTTAGGTCAGTTGCATTTCAAGAAAGCTCAATCACTTATTATAGGGAATTGGGAAGTTACTAGAATATTCTTACTTGTTCCCAAATTTACACTCCTTGAGATTAATGCAA